>VZRH01001941.1:1583721-1595419 GCA_013397555.1 Urocynchramus pylzowi
TGAAGTTTCAATATGTATTTCATCAGTTTTAAAAGAACATCTGTGTATACACATTCACAGATGTATGGGTCAAAATAGAAAAAAAGGAATGAACCCATCTGGATCAAATTCTGCATTTGGTATCTACAGGATGTGCTAAAAGAATTTGATTTTTACTTAGGCAGGCAAAGTATGGATCAGCTATCTTTAAATTCTGGACAAAACATAACTATTCTATTCAATACTTTATTAGCACCTTTATTCCTGTGCTGTTTTTTTCTAAGCATTTCTTGCAATTTACCTTGAATTAAAGCAGAACAGCTTTAATTAAACTAAAAACAAAATAAAACGAAAAAACCTTACAAATAAGGTACAAAAACAAAGGGTTGTTTTTTTTTTTTTTTTGAAAGAGATGAATGAAGTAAAGATTTTAATTTACAAAATGAAATAAATATGGCAACAACATGACTAGTTTCACTGTATATATAGATTGTTCTTCATGAAGAGTAAACAAAATATACTAAACCAATATTTAGCAGTCAGTTCCAACACATGGCTTCCTTATAACTAGTATACAAAGTATACTATCCAAGGATTACTGGATTACTATCTGGGTTTGTATCCAACGTGCCACTACACAGTAATTGATAAAATAATAAACCCCAAGACATACTGCCTGATTCTCCTTGCAAAGTTAACCCTGCTGTAACGATTAAAAAAAAGAAATTGAACCTAATCTCCTATGTCTCTCTGCTGTGTTTCTAGCAGACACCTGAGGTTTGAAAACACCACAGGGTGGTCTGAGGTCACGCAGTATCTACTGTGGTGTAGAACTTACTGAATTTGAAAATAACTATTAGGACCCACAGGCAACAAGGTGCTTCAGTCTCATCTGAATTTAACTATATTTGTTCTTATTTGTGTGGTAGCTGTGTTGCAGGGGAATGTGGGGTCATTTAGAAATTACTTTTATCACTGAAAAACGTTTGAAAAGTGTCTTCTGAAAGGGAGAAAAACAATTCATCCCTTTTTAAAGCAATACAAGTAATTGTGTGCCTTGAGATTTAAGGTCCTTTCATGAGATTTTTTACTAAGTTTTTCACTTAGTATCTTTTCTCAAATATTTGTAAGTTTTGAAGAGAACTTCTGAACTCCATTAAGCTTCAAATTTCAGATATTTTCTTCAGAATTGTGACTAAGTTTTTGATGCAAATATTCAGTGATTTTTAATCATGCTATATTACCATAATAATTTTCTCCAGATGCTGTAACACTATTATCACAATATTCTGTTCCCTTTGTTGCTCCCAAGAAATTGCATTTTGTGCACCATTATACCTACCATGTCACTTCATTGTTGGTATTTTTCAGTCATCCATACAGGGACCAACACTATTTAGTGTCTTCACCTGTGACACACAGTGGGATTTGTTGAGTCTGCCAGCAACACCATGCTGAGTGGTGGTTAATTTGGTGGAGAGAAGGGATATTATCCAGGGGCACCTTGATGGGTTTGAGGGGTGGGCCCACACGAACCTTAGAAGCTCAGTAAAACCAAGCATGAGATCCTGCAGCCAGGTCAGAGCATTCCCCAGTGCAGAACAGACTGGAGGACAAAGGCTTTGAGAGCAGCCCTGGGGCTATAGAAGGACCTAGGCATAGTGGTAGAGGAACAAATGGACATGAGCTGGAAATGTGCACTTGCCACCCAGAAAGCAAATGTATCCTGGGCTGCATAAAAAGAAGCATGCTTAGCAGGTTAGAGAAGAGATTTGCCTCCCCACCCTGCTCTGCACTCTGCTCTCATGAGGTCCTACCTGGAGGGGTCCCCAGTAGAAGACAGTCATGGACCTGTTAGAGCAGGTCCAGAGAAGGGCCACAAAAATAGTCTGAGAGTGGGACACCTCTCCCATGAAGAAAGGTTGAGAGAGTTGGGGTTGTTTAGCCTAGAGAAGAAAAGGCTCCAGGGAGACCTTTTAATACTTAAGGGGGTGTATATGAAAGATGGGGACTTTCTACCAAGGCCTGCAGTGACAGAAAAAGGGGCAACATTTGTGAACTTAAGGAGGGTAGGTTTACATCAGATACAAGGAAAAAATGTTTTACATGAGGATGTAAAATATCTTCAGTAATATTTTACATGAGACACTGAAAAAGATTGCCCAGAGAATTTGTGGATGCCCATTCCTGAAAGTTTTCAAAATCAGGTTGGATGGGTCCTTCATCAATTCAATGAAGGATATCCCTGCTCATGGCAGGGAGGGTGAGGTAGATGATCTTTAAATGTCCCTTCCATTTCAAACCATTCCATGATTCATTGCTATGCTTTTGTTTCCATGCTTAGGAAGTTCTGACTACAGAACTTTTTTTCCAAATGCATTCAATTCCTTTAAGGGTGGTGTCCAGGTTGCTTTTTATTGCAATTCAGTGGTTGGAGTGCAGCCACTGTATAAACAGAGAGGATAACAAGAAATATCCATTAAAAATGCACTACACATTAAGATATTAGTTCCTCTTGTATTGTAATTTTTTAGTATTGAGGACTGCATTTTTGCAAGGACAGCTCAAAGATTAATTTGATGACTAATCTGTGGAAGGATTAATATCTTAATGGACTAATCACAAAAAAAAAATTTGATTTCTTTTAACTATACTTTCTTACAGATTAACAGTAAATCAAGACTAAAAATCAAGCAGTTCAGATGTCCAAACAGAAATAAATTTCATAGGCTGTTCTGCCAGAAGCTTAAGAAAGCTTTCTAAGTTTTAGAAAACACTGCCATACAAGCATTCTTTCTGGAAGTGTAAATACAAGGAATAACACATTGGCTTGTGAAACAAACATTTCTCTCAACTGTAGAGATTTTTTTTTCAAAATCAAAGGTTGAAAGGCAAAGTTCAGGCATGTTGGTTAGAGATGTAAAGGATCTTACATTTATAGTATTTTATATATGTTCTGAGGAAGCAACTATACCAGATATGCATGAAAACCAAAAAGCTTTTCTTTTTCTTTTTCATAAGCAAAAAAAGATTTGAAGATTTGTGTATATACAGACAGAAATATATTTAAATGTGACTATTTGCAAAATGTTGCACTACTATTTTGTTGCACAATAGGAGCATTGTGCTAAGAACAAATTCCCTTGTGAAGTACTGAGTATTTTAGCATAAATTCTGAATAAACATTTCTGTATTCCATGACTTCTTATTAATAGATATGCTACTCAAATCCTAAAACATGTCATAGCTTAGTGATTTTGGACTTGTGAGCAAAACTTTCTGATTTACTATATAATTGTAATCTGTATTTTAGGAAAGTTTAGCATCATTTCTTGATGAACTAATTCTGTTCAGAACTAGTCAATACTTTTATTAATGACAATGAAGATACAATGAAGAACATTGTTATTAATTTCATAGATGTGAACATTGTTATTAATTTCATAGATGTCAACAACTTCACAAAACCCTGGTAGAGGATTAGGAAAACAAAAAACTTACATGATGAAAGGCTGAAAAATGGATGTCTTAGGTTATAGAAAGAGCAACTGGTCAGATGCTAGAGTTAAAAATTAGTACAGACAGTGAAGCACTGAACCAGGTTTTTGGGGGAGGCCTAGAATCCCCATCTTTTTGGGCCTTTCCCAAATCATCCTTGTAGTTAGACACACATCTGTGAGAAGTATGTTAAGTCCCTGCTAACTGTTTGGGATAATAAAGGGATGATGGAGACATCTCTTAGCAAGTACAACTATGACACCATGTCCAAATATCCTCATCAAAATTCCTGTCTCCTTTGAATAAGTGCTGGCAAAATACACCTCTACCTGAGCTCAGGGTGACAATGCAATGTCAAAAACTAAAAGCAAGGAGATGAATGAAGCAGGAGGAAAAAAAAAAAAAAAAAGACTATGGAAAATTATTTCAAAGAGCTTTTTGGTAAAGATATAAACAAATGAACATCCTCATTTCCATGGATTACCTTCTTTACAATTGATGGATCTACAATTATAAAGAAGACTTTTCCTGTACCCCAGCACTTTCAAAATAGCACTGTCTGTGAGAGATGTTTTTAATATAAAAGAAAGATTCTAATATCTTGTGGATCTGCCTACTCATCTCAATACATTGCTTTTTTTTTGCTCATAGATTGCAGAACATGAAGTTCCTCTTTCTCTGTGTCTGCCTCAAACATTCACTCTTCTGCATGCTTTACAGCTTCACATGAAGATTTTTCTCTCACTCCTTGCTACTAACTGGCAAATTACAACTGCACACTGTATCCTTAAAGAAATCCCCATTTCTTATGTTTAACTGGAATTACTGCCAGGAGACAGGTGACAGTTGCTGGACACTTACAAAGGCCTTATGAAGACTGCAGGCTTTTGGAGAAGTGCTTTGTGGTTTCAGAGGAAAAAGAAAGATAGCAGGACAGGCAGATGAGGGATACATATCTTCTAGGAAGGAATGTGTAAAGTAACTTTCAAATATTTAGGGAGGAAGCCAAATTCTCAAAGCCTGCAATAACTCATCTGATACAAAGTGAACTTGTCTTCTGAATTTTGCAGAAGATAAGCCTGATCCTACCTTGGGAAAATGTGTATAAGCATGGTAGTTACGAAAATCCTGCTAAAATCTAGACAAGAGCAACAAAACAAGTGTTACATTCAACTTCTAAACATTAGATTGTGTGCTGTTGCTGACAAGAAAACAACCAGATCATATAACCAAGTACATGATTTCTTAATTAAATTGAGTTGAACTGATGTCAACAAGGAGAAAATATACTTGATACAATATTCTCAATTATGAATAGCACATTTTCTACAGTGGATGCACTTCATATCACCTTTAATGTAAGGGGATACTGAATAAAACAAAACAGCAGTGAGAACTCAGGACAAGGAAATATAAATAATTACAACAATTTTCAGATTTTTTTAGTAAAATAGTACTCATTCTAAGCTTTGAATAAAAGATTCAATTTTTCTTTGGAAAACATATGAAGGCAGACAATGCCTTTTATAACCACCAGCATGGTGTTACTACAGTAATCCTTCTCTTCTTCCAAACAAGAGATTTAACAATTTAAGTTTCCCTGTATATCTTTCATGCAATTCTATAGAAGGAAAAAAAAAAAAAGAATTAGTTCATTAGTTCATTTCTCATTTGTATATGTGAAAAAGGAAAAAAAAAAAAAAAAAGGCAAGAAGTTCAGTGATTAATTCTGAAAGCTGCCAGGAAAATTCCAGGATTCAACCCCTCCAGGATTCCCAGTGAACAAACTCCACAGTTCAGATCTGGGTCGTCTAAACATTGTTGCCCATATCCACCAAAAATCTTTAATGTTCTGCTAAAATAATTTAAAAAAAAGTGCTGTGGGACATCACAACAGAGAGATTTAGGCAGTTAAATCAATGTAATGACTGGTAGGGAAAATACTTTGCTTTTGGCTTTGTATTGAAGTGGTGGTAGATGTTGAGAGAGAGAAGCTGCCTAGGTCAATGTGCTTACTGTGAGCTTTGTAGCCAAGAATATGATTTGCAACAAGTCATGTAATTCTTTTAAGCTCTTTTGGTGTCTTTTTATTCCACTCAGGGGTTGCAATAATCAGTCTAAAATCATGAAAGGATAATCTTTTTGCTGGGTTGCAGCTGAAAGTATTTTGTATTGCTATGGAGACTTAGGCACCTAGTAACACTAGGGAGTTTTTTACTTTGGTATTCAGTGGCACAAAGGGCAATAAATTACATCATGTCTTGAAGTCCCTCCCAAGCTTATTTTCTATGAGACTTTAATTTTGATGCTATTGACTCACTAGCTTTCCAAGTGACTTCACATAGAAGTCTATAAAGACGATGAATTTTCTAAAACTTAGATGAAGAAAGTTTTCCCAGGGGAATCTTTGGGACTGAAAAATTTCTTAGCCATATGTGTCATGGCAACCTACACTGATTTTCTTTATGTTTGTCCGTCAAACAAATAAAGATTCTTAAGAGTTAAAAAAATATGAACTAAATAATTATGTAGCTCTCAAGCAACTTCAACTATTTCCCAAACCAACTGATGTTCTGTTTGATCCATTCTTCCTCACAATTCTGTAGACAGCCTTAAGCCCACAAACTTTACATCTTCAAAACCAATTGGTTAGTCTGCAGATATTCCTTCAACTGCACTATCTATTCTCTATCACTCTTCACAATTACTGTGCTTCAGTACTGAAAAGAAAAAGACAGAATGCTATCTTTGTGTAACACAGTATCTTTTACAGAACTTCACATTTCCAGTGTAACTTTTAACATCAGACACCTGCATTTTTTATTTATGTTTTTGCTTATTATCAACAGGTGCCCTCAATTCTTTTATGTAGTGGGCATCCTGCACTACAAGTGCAATTTTTATTCACCTACACAAAGTGTTCCAGTAAATGCTGGGAGAAGATCCACAGCTACAGAATTCTTCAAACCGTGGAAGTTTGAAAATATTTGCGTCCAAGCCAACAAGGTGAGCTACTAAGCTCAAATAATTCTGTGGCCAATCTAATTATTTGTGTATGTTTTCCTATTTTCATATGTGAAAAAGGTTTAAAATATTTATTTTTATCTGAAGCGTTTTTGCTTTCTAAAGACTTCTTTGCATTAAGTATTTTCCAAGTTTAACCTGTTGAAATATATTATGTACAACTTCTGTTGCTGTCTCTTTCCTGATTGAGGTGAAGTCCTATATCCTCAGGAAGACCTATCTTGCCAATATAGCTATAGAGCTGTAGGATATCCCACGGCAATTTTGGAAGAAAAGCTTTCTTTTCCATTTCACTATTTCAGATTTAGAATTTTTATATTTACGCTTTGCTAGACAAATGGGGACAAATCTTCAAATCTTATAATATTTTCATGTTATCTAATTCTTACTCTGTCTTTCCACAATTTTATGCTATTACAAACAGTTTATTATTTATTCTAAGTAGACGTGAACTGTTTATTGATGTGAATATGTACAGCCACATAGGGAGACACTAATCCAAATATTGAGAAAAGGAAGAAAGTATTAGATGAGTAATTAAATACAAATTCAGTAATGCTAAAACTGTCACAGAATCCATTATTATTTCTCCTTGAAGAACACTTCCCCCATGTATTTATTACATATACTGAGATGATGAAGTAGTGACATTATTTCTAGATAATATAATGCCTATATGCAAATCTCTGGCTTTAAACAAGAAAGGGAGGAAGGTCCTGTTGTCACATACCCTTCAGGAAGCTGAGGGTGTGCTACTTCATTTCACTAAGGAGAGAGTGAAGCTACAAAATCCTGGTGGAAGAAGATCAGAAATATAATTCTAATCCTAAAGAAGCACTGCTCTTCAGTGGGGGTGTTTAGGGATGTGCTTTATCAACCTTCCACTTTCAAATTACACCATTACATCCCGGGGCCCTCCAAGAGCCATTTTGAGAAAAAAATTTGAAGTAACATCCTTTTATTTTCTGAAATGCAACACTGAAGAATGAAACATGTTTGAAATATACTTATTTTCATATTCATCATTTTACCCATCACCAAGGATTTCAAGTCTACGTGGTGGAGTTGGGAGTTGCATTGACTTGGCAATGGAAAGCAGAGGCAACAAACAGTCCTAGCTGGCAGGCACTGCTGCAGATGCTGACAGGAGATAAAAGTTCACAGGAATAGTTAATTAGGCCACTAAAGTTTGTCTCTTTAGTTCATTGCTAGAGGAGATGGCATAAGATGAAATTAATGATCAATGGTCACAGAGTGCCTCTGGCATATCAAGCAAGGTAGGACCAAGAATGAATGAGTTTGTGTAAGCCAATTATTGCTTTTAGAAGTGCTAAACTAGACTTTCCTATTTATAGTATCTGTTGATAAAATTTTAGCAGTCAGTGTAGGAGCAGCTAGTGCTCTTCATGCCCTCCCTTCAACTACACTAGAATAAAAGGGAGGCAAGTCCCTTGGGGCAGGGGTAAAGAAAAATAATAATCACAAACTCCATAATTACTGATTGCATAAAACTGGTCTTGCAAGCACACCTTTTTTAATAAATTAAAAAATATGTAAACTCAGTTAATGCTGCATCTAAGATCCATCCCTTCAGTGAGCACCTGATATGACTTCACTAGTATCTGTAAAACAAAATCCAGAGCATCTTTCTCCTTATGCCTGATTGCTAAAATTGCTACATTGCTTCTGCTCACTCTCTCAGTGGTTCTGTTTTACAGAAAACACACTCTAGGATCACTGGATAATGCAAGTTAAGAATATCTCTAGGTGAACCCACCGCCTAAAGAAGGCACAGCCTAAAGAAGGACACAACAGATTGCTTGGAATTTTATCTGGCCAGGTTTGGAAAACCTTAGAGGATATGGACTATACAAGTTGCTTGTCAACAGCCCCATCCACTGCCTAACTGTCCTCATGAGGAAAGAGGATATACATCCATATATTTCTTTACGTCCACTCTGAAACATTCATTTTAACTTATGCCCTCTGTCTCTCATTCTACCACCAAAGTAAAGAGCCTTCTTGCTTATCTTCCTGTAGGTACTCAAAGCCCCCTCTTCTCCAGGCTCATCTAGTTCAGCTCTCTCTGTCTCTCCCCAGAGGGCAACTGCTTCTTTTTCTGACCATGTGGGTAGACTTTTGCTGAACTCACCCCAGTATACTGCTGTAATTCTTAAATTTGAGGTGCCAAAACTGGACTCAGATGGGGATTTTCCTTCCTCAGTGCAAGGCATGGAATTGCATAAAGTTCCTCTTGGCCAAGTCCTTCAGCCCATACAGGTCATCTGAATCTTACCCTTATGCATATTGACTCTTCCCCTAATTTGGTATTTTCTGCAAAGTTAATGAGAAAGAGATCCATCCTGCAGGACATCAAATAAGATGTAAACCAGGACAGGTCCCAGCATATTCTTACATTCCAGGGGAAATCAGAGAATACCCAGGTATTGCAAATGTAAGACCAGAGTAAAAGTCAAGAAAAATTAATAACCAGATGTGAAGATCTAGCATGAAAATAGCAGAGGAAAGCTACTCTGTATATGAGTGCCTGTGCATGTCTAATATCAGAGGGCAGTGGGACAGCAGGAAGATACTCATTATTACCTGAAAATCTGAACTAAGCAAAAACATAGTGGTATTTTAAAGAGAGGAATATGCCACAAGCTATATAGAGTGTCTGTTAAGGAAGTACTAAGAGGGCTGTTTAATGAAGAAAAGGAAAAAGGAAAAAGGAAAAAGGAAAAAGGAAAAAGAAAAGAAAAGAAAAGAAAAGAAAAGAAAAGAAANAGAAAAGGTGATTTTATCTAGACCTTTTGGGGTTTAGGGGAATATGGACAGCAGAAAATATTAAGACATTACACTTATATTAGCAGAAAAAATAAAACCCAAGCCTTTTTAAAAAACACTTATAAACTTATTGGTTAACAGGGCATATCCAATTAGTCCTGACAAAACTGAGAAAATATTTCTTCCTTGTATTTGCATGGATAAAACTGCTCTGAATTTCAACATTAGTGATTTTGCTAATGTTATAGACTAGTAAGAGTGTAAAAAGTTTCAAAGACTTAATAAAAAGATTTCAGATCTGGGAGAGCTCTGTGTCTTATTTAGGAAAAAAAAAAAAAAAAAAGGGAAAAAAAAGAGGCTAATGAGATGGAAGCTNAAAAAAGGGAAAACAAAGATAAAAATATTTTGAAATTGAGAAATGGGACTGTAAAAAGTTACAAGAAATATCAGACGGACATTAGGAATGATTCGGAGTGACTGAAAGCAGAATAAGAAATGAGGGAAAGCCAAAGACATGAAGACAAAGAGTTTCCTTGGATGAACTCCAGATCTCATTTAAGTCAATGGCAAAATTCCCCATTAAGGCCATGATTTCACTTCTGAAGTTTATTCACAGAAGATGTGAGTAAAATATGTAATGCATCTGACAGAATGCTTGGGGAGAAGGGGGAATAACCAAATGTGAAACTTATATTTTTCTACCAGATGAATGAGGTAGAATAACAAGTATATGTAAGACCAGTAATTTTATTTGCTCTATGAGCCTTCTAAGAATAATGCTGCAGTAAACAAGGGGAGCAGATGGGTGTATTTAAATTCACAAATTCCTGTGAGAAACTTCCAAAAATCCAACTCATACTAAAAGTAGACACAAAGATTTGTCAGTAAGAAAAGTGATTCGATGAAGAACAAAAGATTATATCACAACACAGAGGTGGGTTAACAGTAAATCCCTAAGATCCTACATTTGATTTCTATTTTGAATAGAATTATGAATAGTCCTGAAGAGATAAACAGAGATAACAACATTATATATATACATATATATATATATATATATATAAAAACTGTGAAAAAAACCCAAAGCTGACAATTCATGGTAAAATTAATTTACTGCTGACAAATACAAGAAAGAAAATAAACTACCCATATATCCATATATCTACTATAACCACTTGGGAAATATATTATGAAACTTTCAATGGTGTTTCTACTTGTGGAGTTAAAACTCAGTAGGTTACAGTAACTAGGAGAGAATAATGACAATGACAATTATATAAAAACTGTTTATGTATTTGTAAGTAGGCCCTCACTTCAAATTGTATTATCAATGTACCTGACTACCCTTTAGCTATTACTCACTCCTCCCAAAAACCATATAAAAGAATCCAGGAAAGAAAAACAGAAGTGACCTATGGCATGGGAAACACACCTTTGGGAGGAAACTTTGGATCAATTTAATTTAGCTGCCTCTGAAGTCAACATAAGAGTAGAGGCTTGGAGATATGAGTAATAGTGAGATCCTAAAAATATGGAAACATGGAAAAAAGGACACACTCACCTTTGCCTTAAGCTTAAGGGTTTAATATTTATTTAATTTAATATGGCAGATTTATAATAATTTTATCCTTATAGTTATCACACTACTAATTTATTATAAAAATAAAAAGTCATAATGCAACTGCAAAAGAGAAGTTTCTAAAATCCTCAGTGTGTTACACAGTTCATGAGCTCTGATTTTCAAAATTATTATATATCTAAATCCTATTAAAAATATTAAGTATTCAGTAATTCCAAGATGCCATCTATCATTAATCTAAAGGAAAAAAATGTTTTAACACATATTGACCTTCACACTGCAGAAGCCATCAAGCCATTAATTCATGGACACTAGGAGCAAACCTGTCATTTTTCCTTTCTACAGCACATGCACTGCCCAACTCAGGGACAACTTGTTGTAGTGTGGTTTTATATTTTGTAATATTTTGTAATACTTTGTAATAGACTTTGTATTTCTTCAGTTTTCGTAAGTAGTTTACCCCAAACTGTGCCCCTTCCCTATACCACTGTTATCATTCTCCTGGGTTGAGATCATCCCCAAACCCCCTGCCCTGGCTCTCTGTCAATCACTCAGCATCCCATCCTCTCTATCCAGAACCTTCGGCCAAATCCCTCGTGTGATTAGCTGGAGGCCAAGAGTCAGCCCCCCAGGAAGTATCCTATACCTTGCCCAAAATGTCCATTCCTTAAGATCCCATCCCTTTAGCACCCTTATTGGTCAACAAACGTTATCTACTTTTTGTTTCCACCTCCCTTTAAATGTGACCTTGGCACAGCTCCCGGGGCTCTGAGCAGGAGGCCCCCTGAGGTTACAGGAGTCCCTCGGGAGCTCTGAATAAACCTTGGAATT
>VZRH01001941.1:1617090-1624590 GCA_013397555.1 Urocynchramus pylzowi
ATTTATCAAATGTGTGGGCCGTCTCAACTGAGCCACTGCACATGAGACCATAAATCTCTACTATCATATCAATTTTGAAGCTTCTTTTGTACAGTGTATAAATTTTAGGGAGGGGGGGGGTAATATTGACCACTCTTCTTTCAAACCAATTTGAGGCCAGCAGTGTAGCTCACTACTTCAGATATCTCTAGTTCCAAAGGGAACTTTAAACTGTGGTTTCATTTTAAATCGCTCATCTAAGATTCTGTATTAATTGCCCACCATCAAACGCAATTAGCAATTCTTTCATGTGTGGTTTATGTAATGTAATACTTCAATTACATTATTCATTCAGGTTCTGTTTTGGATTATAGGCTGAAAATTCTTTATTAGTGTAGATGTAACCATGCTGCTGGAGTTTTAAAAAATTTACTGATTGAATAATTAATTGGAAAAGAACAAGCTGCAGATTCCTGATGGATTTATGAGACAATTATTCTGTCTTGTGATTATCTACATTATACTATAGGATGGGATGAGAAAAATAATCTTATTGAAATAAGACAGTCACTTAAAACTCTAAAGAAACAATATTCTCAAAATTTTGATAGACTACAGATCATCCGGGGTTAAAATAATTAAATAGTAGAAATGTGTTCTAAAAACCTTTTACCACACAGTTCAGCAGGATTTGGTACCTAACCTGAATTGCTCACGGAGCCTGCATGACAGAAAAACTTCCCAGTGCATGGAAATGGAAAAAGGACTCAGGTTACTTTATTCTTATATATGCCACATATACTAGAATTTAAGTTTTCAAATGTTTTTCCCTAGCAGATGACCTAAAAAAAATTGAATTTAGTTAGGCTAATGAAAGCAAAAATAATGCGTCTAAATTTTCTCTTACAAAGGCAGGGGTTAAGGAAATGCTAACACTTTTTTCATTCATCATCAGGTTATAAAGTGTGCCCTCAAACAAAGATTTTCTTTGAAGTACGGGGAGCTGAAAACACAAGAGACAGTGTATGCTGTCCTTCTACGTAAACATTAGCTGGCCATGATATGCAAGTGTACTCTTTAAAACAGATTCCTTTCCTTCTGCCTACATTTCCTGGCTTTCATAGCCACAGATTTTCACCAATACCTCAGCACTTCATCTTCAAGTACTGGTATAGCCTTTTAAAATTATATGTACAGAAGTTACCATCATGGATAACATGAACGAGCAGTTCACTTCTCACACAGCTTCTAGTATAAGTGCAGTGTATCTAAGCACAGTCAATATTACATACTACGATGCCTGAAACCCTGATAGTACAGCACTGGACCTGCATCAGAGAATACTTTTGCTTACATGAAGCCACACAGAGTTTAATGGAGTTTGGATCTGGATGCAGATCCATCTGCACAACTGTTTTGTTCCCAATGCAGCACCGTGGAAAGGCTGGGAGCAACAGTGACTTTTCCGTGCCTGTACCAACCCCAACAACATCACGATGGATGCATAACAATGCAGTCTTGCCAAAAACGAACACAACACCCCTCCATGTTCACAATTATTTCAATTCACTGCATAAAATAACATTTTTGTTCATTTAAGAATAACAAATTGTTTACTTGTGTCTCTTGTAAGCAATTTGCGAAATTTCCTAAGTGCCTAGATTCATGTTACATTTACTTCTTACTGTCAATGAACTTCAAATCTTTCAAAGTGGATTTCCTTTTAATATCTCTAAACCTATCACAAAAAGATATTCTCTCTAGTTTCAGTCTCAAGGCAATGATTTGGACACTTATAGGTGTACTTTGTTTAGTGTCACCTATGGTGTAGATTGGATAGATTTTGCAAAAGATAGCATTACTTTTAAAGAAACATACAATTTGACAAGATATTGCATTTTACCTTCATTTTATTGCCATATTTTTCATCGCACTCATTGTTTTCCAACTGTCCCTAAATTGTTCATTTTCTTAGCCTGCTACATTCGTAGACCTATTTACTGTTTATAAAGCAATATGCACTTACAGGTTTTGGAGATGGCTTGGGCTCTGAGGGTCGCATGTGCAAGTGGGTCATCATTGCTTGAAGACGTTCGCGTTCTTTAGAAAGCTGTTAAGAAAGAGTGGGATCAGAAGCATTTTAGAAATGACTGATACAGCTATTTCACTGCACTGATACATCTTATCATTGAGCTTGTCTTGGTGTAATGATTCCTGCATATAAAAGTCTGTGTCAGTAGAAACTTATCTAAGAGGAAATGCAACTTTGGGCATAGAAAGAAAGAAAGGAAGGAAAAAAAAAAAAAAACCAACAAAAACTTTTATAGCCTTTCATATGTTAAAAGGTCAGAGAAAACAAATAGCACTTCATCTTTTTGTCAATAAGAGAATTGAGGTCACAGTTGCCTCGACAGTAACAAGTTACTAAGACCATAAATTAGAAGGCCCATAGTGTCTCTTTAAAGTCCTGTGGACACTGTTAGCAATGGACTAGTGCCAACAGCTGTGAAGGGGTGAAGGGTCCTCAAAGCACAGTGCCTGCCAGGATTGACTACACACTTCATCCTTTCCCACTGAGGTCCAGTTAGTGCCCCCTGCAATCTGCCATCATCAATCTAATTCAATAGAGTGACAGAGCCCAGGCAGTGTGAAACACTGAACTCTGCCATCGAGTCGGCATCGACACTGCACTGGGTCTCATTACAACTGATGGACCCTACTTCACTAGCAGTCAGACAAAGCAAAAAATGGCATAATTGGTCACACCACAAGCTAAATCTTCACTTCAACTGTTAGATTACACCCAGCCTTTGTAAATGGTAAACAATTCCTATGAAGCCCTTATGTTGCCTTCAAAAAACATCATGTTACTTAAACCTCTACTTTTTCCTAACTGATACCATTTTCTGATCATATATTATGTAAATAATTGTAGGTTCAGATTCAAACAAGGTACCAAATTAAAAGTAAAAAAATGAAACAGGAGGGAGTGCTTGAAATATGCAACTTGTTGATAAAAATAGCAGAATATAAAAGAGGAAAATGTATTTTCCAACATAAAAAGATTTTTTTCTTTTTTTCACAAACTAGTTTACAAGAAGAAATGTTCAAAATTTTACTCTAGTGATTTGGCTCCAGCTACCTAAAACATGATTTCAACATTAGTTGCAATAAGAATTAAACTTGGTGTTTAATACTACCGTTTTCCAGAGAGTTCTTGCTCCTACACCTGTAGACAGATACTGGACAAAGGAAAACAACTTGCAAGTAATTTTAAGAGAGGGAACTGTCTTTAGTACTGCAGGTATTTAATTTGATCAGTGCATACTCTATTAAAGAACATTTGAGGCAAGGGGTGGGAAGAAGGTTTCTTCTTCGTATCATGTGTAGCTTCCTTCTGTGTGTGTGATGTTTTAGTGACATAGTATTTGCCACTTCATAAATTCCTAACAAACCTAACAAACAAATTAAGCTAACACTATCGTGTAAATAACATAAAAGAAATAGCAGCTTTACCTGGGTTTAAAAATCATTAATTTTAAGGGAAATGACATCAAATTACATTATTGTATGCTCCTTTCATTGTTTTAGATTTCCAGCATTAAATAAAAAAAGACCCAAAAAAGCCTCGGCTGGAAGAAGAATAAGTACTCTTACTTATGAAAGAGTGAAAGAGAACTGTGAGACAATATTCTGAAAAGGTGAGAAAGGTGAGAGTTGTTATCCTTCTTTCTCTACATATGGCAGGAAACAAGGACAAAAATCTTGGTCCCTTGCTGCATCCCTTGAGCTCCTCTGAGCCGTCCCAAGAGGGCACGGGACTGCTGAGACATGCCCTTCCCACGACTGCTGTGCGGGCAGGAGGAGACAGCGTGGTGCAAGTGTCCTGCAAGGTCACCCCTGAGGCTTGTCCCAGCCTCAGTAGCCTGTAGGTGTAGTCACAATACTGGGAGACCCCAGGGGTCCTCATCACTCCCTGCATAAGCAGAAGGGAGCATTCACATACATGCAGTGACCTCTAATGGTTAGAGCATGCACGGGGCACTGCAGGCCTGCGCTCTGAGGCATGGCACTCCCTGGGGACCTTCCTGAGTGGGTCTGACATTACACCTTCTTGCTTGGAGAAAAATGCCCCCTATCAGGCTGGGAGTCATTCTGAGTGGAGATATGCTCTGCTACTCTTTTATCCCACAGAACAGCACAGACAAGCACTGGGTCAGAAGGGGAAGAAGGAAGAGGGGTCCTGACCCAGCATTTTAAAAAGTGAAGACGGCTTGGATCCAGTCTTTGCTCCAGGGGCCACGTTTTTCATTCGTGATGAATAGCATTAGAGTCTTAGTTCAAGCAAAATACTGTAGACAATCTTGATGTTAGATAATTATTGCATAATTTATAATGTGAAAAATCTTTAAGTAAAAAACTCTCACTTATTCATGAATATCAACAAATTTAATGTAAGAAACATATGTCCTTAAGCTAGAGTCACTAAGGCAAGAGTTTTCAATTTAGTTTAGGTTAACAGTAAATAAGTAATAGGATAATGCATCCATATAACAAACCTGTATTTCTAACTGCTGAACCACTTGCATTTGCACCCGACACTGAGCAGTGCTTCTGTCATCCAATGCATGTTCATTGTTAAGGTGCCTAGAGAAGGAAGTAAGACAGTGTTAAGATGAGGAAAATAACTTTTTGAGTACATTTTTCTCTCCTGCACATACAGCTTCCATTATTTCCAATGGGAGTTGTGCAGAAAGACCTAGTCAGAGCATGCCGTACAGACAATACAAAATAACAAAACTGATTATTTCATTTAGTTCTACAAAATGTCCCAGTGAGGACTGTCAGATACCCAGTTTCTATCTCACAGGTCACATATTCCATCTAAGGACCAATATAACTAGTTATGAATATTTGTTTCAATGACTGAACTGATTTCCATTTCCTGTTGCTGATGCAGATGAAGACAATCACCTTACAAATGAGTCTCCAAAAGATATAATGGCTTTTAGGCTGCCTGAACTACTGAGAATTAATGTAGACTTTGTTAAGATTTCTCTATCTGCTCTTCTTTAATCATTAAGCAACAAGAGAACATCCATTACCCCTCACCAAAAACAGAGCAGCAGGGGAACAGCCAAATTTCAATGCAATTTCTAGAAGTAGACTCTGAGAATGATGGAAGTGATTGCCCCCTCCCAGTATGAAGAAAAGTGTGTGAGGTAGAGGCAGGGGAAGGACCAGCTATACGCCTTATTAACACAGCAAGCTTCCTGGGAAAGGTTCAGGCTACACAGGTGAGATTAGCAAAACAAAAACACACCCTGCATCAGGGAAAGGGGGACCTCAGTGAGCAGCTGCCTGAAACTGAAGTTCAGCCCAGACCCAAGTAGCAGTCCCCCAGACATTTCAATTGAGCATAAATTTACAAAGATCAATTTTTTTTTTTTTTTTTTTTTTTTTTTTTTTTTTTTTTTTTTTTTTTTTTTTTTTTTGTGAAGGAAAATGTGTCCATTTTCTTCTCTCTCTCTTCCAGGATCAAGAAGTCCCTTTTGGAGCTTTAATAGTGGGCTTTCTGCTCCATGGAGAAGAAAACATAAGGATCAGGTTAAAGAAGAAATGGGAGCAAAGGAGTTCTGCCTTTGAATGTGGATTTAATGGCTGTTTCCACTGTATACATGAGGGGTAAGCTTTGCAAGGACTGGAGTCACAGATGGTCTCACAGTTGTTAGAAATAAGTTATCTATACCTTATATAGGAGAGGAAATGTATCTTCTCCTTTTTCTTTTCTAGTAGAATTCATCAGAGAAATGTGCAGTCATTTGATTGTTAATCTATGGGGAAAATGTATTTGGGAAAAATAGAGTGACTGTATCACTGCTGCAAGCATTTGTGTCTTTTAAATGACTTCACAGGTTTAGGACCCTATGATAGTTTTCAGGTGAGCAAAATGTTCTGCTATTCTTAAAACAGGCATGGCTGAGGAAGAGATGTAAGTAATTGTGAAAGGTTTTTGTTCATTATTTTAATAGAAAATTCTTTAAGAATACACATGTAACTTGCTAGGTAGTTTATGCTAAGTTCAAGAATCACCAAGGACACATTTCCTTAATGTGAGTCATAAAACCTATAATTTATTTATTTTCAAAGGAACTGACTTCATCCTTCCATTGATGCAAAAATGCACAATCAGTTTAAAAAGCAGGTAATTGCTCAGAACATACCTTTCCCTTGTTTTCTGAAATTTTGATTCAGAAGAATTTTACTCCCTCAATTACACAGGCATGATAGTGCATGGCCTGTTAATGTAATGGTTTAATATTTTCAGTTAATTGGGTACAAAATTGCCAGAAAAAGGTCTGAAGATAGATTTTACCTCTGCATCATTACCACTATCACCAGTACACACCAGTACACTGTGCTTCCACATGCACATATGCTTTCCTGTGCATGCTCAAAGGTACATGTGGATAACACAAGAGCAAGTAAGAGTACAGGTATAAAAGATCTCCCAGACCAAGTCTGAGGCTACTGCGTACTCATGATTATTTATTAGTTTTTACAACACCATATGTTTGCATAACACCTTACAAAATAGATATAGACATAGTCCTTGCCCTGAGGAACTCTGAATGTAACAGCAGTATGCAGTGTGGGAGAAGAAAGTCCAGTGTAATGTAATTTCAATATGATTACACGGTAACTTGGGAGTATGTTGCAAGTTTCTTGAGAGTTAACACAGTAATCTTCAGAAACTTGTGAGATACACACATTATTTACACCATACTTTTACTGTGCATTTTGCTGTGCATTTTGGAGAAAAGCTACTTATGGAAACAGTAAGAGTGTAAAACTTGTTTTAAAAGTTATTTTTTTCTGATCTTTCTTGCCCGTGAAGTAGGCTTGCTTTATTTATCATGTAAGTACAGACAATAGTACTTGCATTTTCTTGAAAGAAAAACTAGGTCTAATACATTTTTAAAAACCTCTGAAATAACTTTTCTCTGTATTAAGTTGCTGCACTGCCAGGGTCCAGTATGTGTCAATCTGTCAAGACAGAAATACAGCCTTTCCTTCAGAAGGCTGGGAATCATTTCATCCAAGGCTGGAAAGGGTTTGTTGTTGTTCCTTTTTTGTTTGTTTGTTTTTTATTTTGGTTTGGGTTGATCGGTTGCTTGGTTGCTTGATTGGCTGGGTGGGTTTTTTTGTTTGGTTAGGTTTTTTTTGGGAGGGTTGTTTATTATTTTTTTTTTGTTTCTTGTCATGAGTTTTAAGCTATGTACAAATTGTGATATTCAATTTTCATACTTTATCAGAATATTTCTAGTCTTTTATCTTGTATCTATCTTTTACTAATCCCATGCTAACTTGATTTATAATTGAGAAAAAAAAGATTTATTCTTAAGAGGAGAATGTATCTTGGAGGACTGGAAAGTGATTCTGAAGAGCTGAGTTATTTGTCTGAAAGTGTAAAGCAGACCGTGCAACATAAATGCAGCTTATTCCATTATTTTGCTGCTT
>VZRH01001941.1:1629590-1633900 GCA_013397555.1 Urocynchramus pylzowi
CTTCTGCATCAGAATTATCAAGATGTTATGTGTCACTTTCACATTTTCCAGGGTTATTTGGCTGAGGAAAGCAAGAGCATCTGTAAACCTGGCACTACACTGCCTTAATCAAAATGGTTTTACTGATCATGGATTATAACAAGAGACCTGACATAATGGATGTGCAAAGTCTGCCCAAAGAATTAGCATCACTATAGGCTAGATGGATGGACGCATTCAGGAAACGTAGTTTTTCTTGAAAAGGAAAATGCTTAAGCTAAATGGGTTTAAATTCTTATTAATAATAATACTTAGAACACTACATTGAATTTGGGAGATTTTATTTTCCTTTTAATACAAACTTATGTAAATCAGGTTCTTTAAAATCCTATACAGTTTTCTTTAATAATAAGCCATTGTTTTGGCATTCCACTTAATGCCACTAATAAACAAAAATTTGTCAGGAGTGATACCTACATACAATTTGCAAGTCAGTGTAAGTTACTTAATTTAAAACTGAAAGACAGAGAAAGCATTGCAAATACTTTGTGAATAGTATTGCCATAATTCTATTATAAAAGTTATTGTAATACTGAGCGGTTATGGTCTGCTGTTAAGGTGCTTCTGTTATATACCCCGTAGTCTGCCATTTGTAAACACATCTTTTGATGTTTCTGCCAACATCCTGGCAACAAAGCAGTGCAATTTCAAATGAGCTAATTAACTTAATTGTTGATGAAGCATGAAACAGTTCATTCACCCTGTTAGCTGCACCATGACAACATAAGAGTCTCAGCCCCTGAAGTTACTCATCTATATAAGCCTATCTGTAGCTTTCCATTAAGATCTATTGCATGCCAAATGAGTATGGCTCTTCTAACAAAGACCAGTCCATAATGTACATAGGTAGCAAATCAGTGCTGTTGTTGAAGATTCAAATGAACACAGAAATACTTGTAAATACTTTGAAATAAATAAGAAGGAAAAATTGCAGAAACCCGTTGCAGTTTGAAGCTGCAGATGAAAAGGAAAAGCTGTGTCACGCATTTCCTAAATGCTCTGATTTAGAAAATAGATGGCTAAACCAAATGCTGAAAAAGCAATGACATCACTTTTCAGTCCTGAAAGGTGCAAACCCACCTGTATACCGTGGGTTTTTTCTATGTATCTTGTGCACATGCAAGAATAAAAGCAAAAATAGATTAGCAGGTGAGAGTTAAAATGCTTAGGCCTTTGTGCTTTTTTATTTATACTATACACAGTAATTCCCACTTCACACAAACTGTCAGAATTTAAAATGTGCTTTTTCATACTCTTACTATCCAATATAAAATCTAAAGCATCTCTTCAAATTTTCTGAGGCTCCATTTCAGTAAAGGATAATAAGAGGATTAAACACTGTGCTATTGAAAGGCCTGCAAAAGTGTTCGACATGAAAGAAAGGATAACAATTTGACCCTCTGCCGATAGCCTCGATTATCCAGTTGCTTGAAATACACACAAAAAAAAATCTCTGATATGGTTTACAGTAAAACTTTGTTTGCCACCTTTCACTTTCCCTTGCCTTGAACAATTCTGTACCAATGAATAAAAATACACCTACTTTAAAAATTGTCCAAAATCTTCACAAACGCTTTCACAGCCAGGCCATTTGCAAACTCCATGACCATAGAGAGTATGGGAGGCCCCAGTCTCCTCATGTGACGAGCTGTAGCAAAAGAATAAGGCATCAGATTCATCTCAAAAGCCATAATCGTCGGAGGCTGCTAGCGCCTGTCAGGTTACGATCAGTGACAAACAGGTCAAAACAGGTCAATTTAGCTCAGAGCAGTCAGAAAAATTTAATCGTTCTATTGAATAGTTCAACTGCCAAGGCTAGATGATGTTCCAATTAGAGAAGAAATAGAGCCAAAGATGACTGTTAATAAAGGATGAAAAAATAAGATGACTGTATAATACCATATGCTAATTATGCCATATGACCTTGGTGTAACATTTACCTATAAATAAAAAATACACTCAGAACTGATCAATTCTGAGTATAAATATTGAAGACTGACAGTCAGAATTCCTGAATATTGTAAATGTTCAAAAAAAATTTTGAATTTTCTGCTCAACGTGTATAAAAATAAAGTTGCTTCCATTAACAAATACTTTTGTTCATAAGCATTGCTCTCATTAACTATGTGGCTTCATAAAAATCCCTAGCTGTACTCCATGCCTTTTTCTGGAACCTCTGCAACTGTTTCATCCACGATGAGTTATCAAAGAAATTCAGGGAATTATTCCGTGGATGTAGGTGACATCCTGAAGCAAAGAACCGTTCTGTGAGATATAGCCACAAAAGTGATACTAACTAAAAGTACTACTACAAAAGTATTTAGATTTTTAAATAATACAAAATAATGATTGAAAACTTTTCTCACAGTCTTATGAGCATGAGAGACACTTAATTCATAGTCTCATAAGTATTAAAATAATTAAATGGAAAATTTATTTGAAAAGAAAATTACTTACAATTTAGATTATATAGATACAATTAAATTTCATCTTATATTGAGATCATCTATATCTCGCTACACTGATATATTTACTGGTAAGTGTTACAGATACTGCATACTCTTGTATTTATTCCATTACTTGAAATTAAGGAACAGTAAACAATATCTGTCAATGTGTCTAAAAAGGATTTTAACTTCATCCATATGGTGGAACTCCACTGTATTACACTAGCAACATGGAAAATTTGTAAGAAATATGTCAACTTCATTACTGTCATGCATAAAACACAGAAAGTTTAGTGGCTCTTTTCACAAGAAACAAACAACATGAGAGATGCTTTAATATACTGTTTTAAAGCACTCTTAATATAGAATCTTTGCACTGAATTACAGCTTTGACAACTCATATAGATGTACTTTGTCAATGAAACCAGGAGTGTGATTCAACAGTAAGGGCCTGACTGCCAGGTGTGTTAAACATGAATGAAACTATGCACCTACAAAAGTGCCCACAAATGTGCATTTACACCCCTACAGCAGCCCACTTGATTCTGTGATTAACTTTTACCCAAACTACCGTAAGTTCATGACTTATAAAACCACATACAGCTTATTTTGTTGGGTCTGCTCAGTTAGACATCATTACTGAAAATTATGCCCTACTGATAAACAATTCTGGAAGATCAGGTTTCCATGATCTTAAGTAACCTCTATTAGATGCCAGTTTTTTGATTGGAAGTCATGTGACTTAAGATGTTATACAACCGCTTCACGTCAAATGATAAGCACAGTGGAAATCTCATCAGAATTACCTGTCTCGCCTTGCATTTAGAACTGAAGACTGTCCATTCACTATGGAATGATGAGTTATTGGTGGTGATGCTTTGGAAGTGGTGGAGGAGGTAGTAGAGGAGGAATTGTTAGTAGTGAGGTCTAGCCCTCCATGTTTAATGCCATTGTCTTCCATACTGTGAACTCCAGTCACTTCTTTCCATAACTGCTGAATCTCAGCAGGACTTAAGCCAGCTATAAAATGAAAGAGAGCCCCACTAATATAACAAAATAAAGAGTTTCATATAATGAGCTCAGTGTTATTAATGGATTAATGCCAACAATAAAGCTGATGCTGTTCTACCAGCACAATCAACACGTAGCAAAACATAAATTCATAAATTCATAAATCCATAAATTCATAGACATAAAACAAAAGAGAGCTTAAAATTGCTCTCTACTCCACTTGCAGCCTGGAAACTTGTAGTTTCTAGGATTCATCCTTGGTCACAAAAAGCATAGTGAATGTATTCATACATATGTGTTAGGGTTGTCTGGCTCAAGTTTGCATGAAGTCATGGAAACCTACAGTACAATATGCTTCTGCCTGAAGTAAAGACTTCAAAACACAGGCAAGAGAAGGGCTGTGAGAATTCTCTTATCTTGCCACTGAAGATGCAGCTAAGATAGGAAACCAGATTTTGAAAGATGAAGAGCTCATCAGAAACATGTGCATGTTCTGTCACTGCTGGATCTTGTAAGTTTGATGTATCACTTTTGAAAAATACTAGATTGAATGCAAAAAAGAATATGAAGCTCAGAGATCCTGTGATTTCAAAGCCAGGTTCTTCAGCCTGACATGGTTTGTTCCAGAGGTATCTCAAAATCTATCTTCTCTATTTCATCTCAACAACTGAAATTAGATAGCAAATACATGGCCATGGTACCTAGATCTGCTGGAATGCAAAACATTCAAAATGCTGATGCTGTTTGAATTAAAATATTGTGCCTTTTTTTTTTTTTTTTTTTTTTTTTTTTTTTTTTTTTTTTTTTTTTTTT
>VZRH01001941.1:1637112-1644612 GCA_013397555.1 Urocynchramus pylzowi
GAAATTAACCATTTTATTTTTGATTTCTGATTTTCTGGTTGTTTTTGGTTTTTTTTTTTTTTTTTTTTGTTTAGGTTTGGTGTTTTGTGGTTTTTTTAGATCATTGTCTATATGCTGTGTACTCTGCTTCTGCTCTTCTGATTTCTGAGGCTTTGATTTCATAATAGTTATCTGGTGGAGGAACAAGTTACATGCACAAATACCAATCAAAAATAATGTTACCTATGTCATGAACATAGTCTAAACAATGCTCATTTCAGGACTGGGGTATCAGAGATCAGATTATTGTACAATTTTTATGACAGACACTTCAACTCTCTATGGTAAAACAAACAGAAACACATACCTCACAGGTTATAGACAGAGTGCCCTAGATGGGAAGACTTTGACCTTATCTTAAAATGTAAGCAGCATTTATCTCCATGCTAATTTACGTTTCAAAAGTGTGTGCCCTATTTTCTTTCAAGTAGTAGAGTTTGAGCTCATTTTCATCATCGAGAAATCCTGATCAAAGTGACAAAAGGAATTTTTTTTTCAAAAAGTCTTTACGGTTATTTGTCAGTCAAAGTTCATTACTATTGGAAACATCACCTTCAAAACTTGTTGTTCTATTTAACCTATTTAACACAAAGGAATAGAAAAGAAAATAAATCCTAAGGCTTGTCCCTAAATTCACTTGTCATAAATTGATGATTCAAAGTGCTTTTCAATGCCAAAGACTTTATTTTCTTAGAAGAAAAAGAAAAGAAAGTGAGCTTTTGAATGGCTTTAATATCACTGTCGGATGTATTTTATACCTGTTTGTTTATATTAAATGAGATAACATTCCACTAAATCAGATTTCAGTGATTCCTCAGAGAAAAGCAATGATGCTTGAATTGCACTGCTATTAGAAATTTTTTTCAGCACATAAGCTCAATAAATATGCACCTTCCATCTAGGAAAAGACACTAAAAAGCTGCCTTTATTTTTCCAAAATTATATGTTGTAAAATTTATCAGCGTCCAGGAAATTTGGTAATATGAATAATAAAATTTCAATTACAAAGTCCGCTTAAGTGTCATATTGGGAAACCTCTGAAGTTCAGATGCAAATGGATGGTTAAAAAGCTTTGAATTTAGAAATTTCTCCAATCATATATTACTAAAATACCTTGTGGCAGAGACTGGACAGGAAGAGCAGACTGGCCAGGTGGGATGGAAATGAGTCCCTGACGCTGAAGGTTCAGCAGATGTTGCTGCTGCTGAAGTTGTTGCATCTGGAGGAGTTGCTGCTGGAAGACAAGCTGCTGGGCTGCCAACTGCTGCTGCTGCTGCTGCTGCTGCTACAAAGAGAAGGGGGGGGAAAAAAGAAAAAGCAAATGCAGCAAAAAGTAAAGTGTGCAGCGAAGGCTAGAAAGCCAGAAACATAAAATCAACTTATTTCTTTTTAATCTCAGTTATTAAATAATAATGCTATTTGTAGAATACTCAGGCAGTGAAAGTGTTTGAAATTTCCTATTATATTCATTTAAGCTATTAGGTTTTAGGGAAAATGGCACGATACACTTAACGCTAAAGAAAAGGGTCAAGAAAAAAGTATATAACAGCTGTTTCAAATAAAAAAAAAAAAAGCTCAGCTCATGGCAGATGATAACAAATTTATCTATGCTAAACGTATAACTTTTCACAGCAGCCTGTGATTTGAAGGCGCTCTTGTTTTTCCAATTGACTAAGTTTGGTCTGCAGTGGCCCATGAACATGGTCTCCAGTGATCTATTAGTAAACTGGGATGTAGCCTTCCTTTCACCGGCCTGTTAGCTCACTCTCTTTTCATGTTGGAATATATTACAAGGAGCATGGCATTCAAGGCAACGAAATGCCCTATTATGGAGCAAAAGTACAGGTTCCAATTTTGTGAGGCATTTCAAGACAAACTTGAGTCTACAAAGACTCAGGAGGGTATGAGAAGGCAGTCACACTTCAGAAAAAGACAAGCTGCTGTGGAAGACCTTTCCTTTCTAGTTTGGGGAAAAGAGAAACTTCTGATGCGCTCACTGGAAAACAGACTGCATAATGGAGCAAGTCATGTGGAGTGCCCAGAGCCTCGGGAGAAATAAGGGAGCAATTTCTATTCCGTAGTTGATGGCTGTCTGAAATTCTATTCACAAATCCAAACAGAAACAAAGCCTCAGGAGGTCACAACTGCTTCCTCGACGTTTGCATAATGGGCAGCTTGAAGACAACGTCTAGGATACCTGCTGATCAATTTAACTACTTCAACATGTTTTGTTTGTATTCTGTTTATATTTGATGCAGTTTGCTGACAAGTGCAAGCTAGGCCTGAGAAACCCACTTGTCAGGTTGATTTATGAGCACATCAAACTGTAACTTTCTACTCGCCACTTCAAACCTACAGTAGCAGTTCATTAATCAGGGGCCTATGACTTTGAAATCTGTGCTCAATCGCTCTTTTTCAGCCTGGACTAAATTTGCATGCTCCCTGAGCTGTGCCACTGAGTAAAGTAAGGCTCCTTCCCAACACAGATTGCCTGTGAATACAAGATAATCAGTCCAGAGTCCACCACACAGTTTGTTCTTTGCACACTCAGATTCATTAGCGGACATTAGACGATAGCAGGACTAGACTGCTCAAATCCTGTGTCTCAGAAAGGGAAGCAGGAGAATTATACCAGCACGGCTTAAGCTCAGTAAAAATATAAGAACAAATCTTTGATAGCTGCAGCCTTGCTACAGTTAAAGATCTAAACTGGCCTTGTCTTTTCCAAGCTTCTGACAGCTCAGACTAGTGTGCATCAGCAAGGGTCTTAGCTCCTACCTCTTTTGCTTGCTTTCCTGGATGCTGCTGCTGCTGTTGTTGCTGCTGCTGCTGCTGCTGTTGTTGCTGTTGCTGCTGCTGCTGTTGTTGCTGCTGTTGCTGCTGTTGTTGCTGTTGCTGCTGCTGTTGCTGCTGCTGCTGCAAAAGCTGAAGATGTAACTGCTCTTGCTGTTTCTTGTAAAACTCTTGTAGTTGTTGCTGAATAAACCATTTTGACTTTAATAAATAAAGGCAAAAGTTTCAAGTATTATAAATCTCCTAAACTCTTCTAGATTGGCATATGGTAGCGTAGCCATTAAGTATCACCTCATAACAAAAAATGTGATTTGAAGAGGCAGATCTACATACATTTTTTTCCAAGGCGGTTCTGAAATTTTCCAATGCAGATTCCAAAATATCCTAAACAGAAGGGTATAGAAAATCTGTATTCTAAAGGGAATGCAAGAGCCAAATTAACTCCTCAAATAACTATACCTAAGTTCCTTACACGTCCTATATAACAAATCTGAAGCTGCACTCATCCACTTGCAAGAAACCTACAAGTCACTAAGGCCAAACAAAACTGTCTGCTTCTGAGGGGAAAAAAGTAATTAATCTGTCAATCTGCTTAGCAGGATGCTGGATTCACAACTGAAGGTGAATTGCCTGTAACAATCATGGTACTGGATATTAAAATGTTTAAACATACAGTTCAGTGACTGAGCTATGACTATGACAAACAGACACATTGTTTTCTGTATGACAATTAAACATGCACCCAAAAATCCACTCTGCGTTACACCAAGGCACTGATCACTGACACTATCATTATTGTATGAATAACAAGTTCACCTATTTTGCAATTAGCTGACAGATTTTCTGCTAAGGAAACAGCAACCTCCTCCTCCTCCTTTTTAGCCTTGTCTGGGACAAATTTTTAGTATATAAAAAAACAAAATAGAAAACCTTTTCCCTTGATAAAACAAGCTGTTAAGCTGAAATTTCATAACTGCTTACCATTTATGTTACTAAAGGGAGCACTACAGTTATGAATTTTAAAGCAACAATTATCTACAATTCTATTTGCACTTCCTTTGGCAGGTCTACAATTAAAATGTGCCTAAGTGCTTGAAAATTTAAACATCAATTTGTTTGGTATTTGTAATGCATCTGCCACTGCTGCTGTTGCTGGTTTTAACATAATATTGAATGTTTCAAAGTGCGATTTCACACTTCTGTGATTAAAAAAAAAAATAAATTTGGAGACTGAGAAGTTTCATGTTTATTTTCATTCTTTTTGGTGTAATGAGCAATGAAATATTACAAAGTGAGACCCATAAAATCTGGCTGACATTTGTGTGAATGCCCTGTGCTAACAGTCCAAAGCAGGTAACACACATTACCTGCTGCAACATAACTGCTTGCTGCTGCTGGAGAAGTGCTTGAAGCTGCTGCGGAGACAACACTTGCTGCTGGAGAATCTGCTGCATTTGCTGAGGGGTGATCACCTGGGGAGTCATCATGGCCACTGACACAGGCACCTGCACAGGGAAAGAAAGATATCATCGTCAAACACGTTTTACTTTGCCTGCACTACAGCAATACATCTTTTTTATTTTGTACCAAAGATGGACCATAATTTTTTACATAGTATTTATCACTGTAGAGTTCCAGTTCCAGTCAGAATCTGTTATTTTAAGGCCACAGTACTGTGGCACTCTATTTCCAGAGGCATCACTTTCGATCAGACTCAAGCTTTATGTTTCGCATCTCTTATATATTCCTGCAAGAAATTTAAGTGTTGGCTAGTACAAATGTGTATTTAAAAATAAATGATCACATGGCAGGGCTCTCAACACTTCATAATCAATCATCTTATCAAGTGTCATAATGTTACGAACAGAAAAATCTATTGAGACTGTTTCAAAGGATATGATTACAGCAGACAGCAAAATAAGTATCTTTAAGCAGTAAATGTTGTCCACAATAAAGAAACTTAGCATAAAATTTTTTTTGCATAATAACAAGAAAAACTTTCTTGCTCAGCTAGTATTTTAAGAAGGTCTGATTTATACAGGAATAAAAACATCATGGACATATGAGTGTACACAGCAAGGACTGCCACCTCAGTCACCTGGTCTCTGCAGAGAGAATCGTGTTCTCAGCATTCCTAACTGAAAAGTGGAACTTGGGAAACCTTGGCATTAGATTATTAGTTTTTCCACTGAACTCTAAGAACGCATTTTTGTGTAGGTGCAGTTTTGGACGTGGCTTTATTTTCCACTTGTTATACAGCGAGATCAAGTGTCTACAAATGCATAAACACCCCCATACACACATGCTCTCAGGAATATACACGTGAGTGGGAAAGACACAGCAAGTGTGTTTTATTGTGCATGTAGGAGAGAAAAGTCCTACAGAAGAGCCTGGGGTATTTGTCGAGCGCTGCAGCGGGCACACAACGTGAGACCATTGCTCCAGCTACCCAGGACACAGCCAAACAGCTGTCAGCAAGCCAGGCTTTCCACCCATGAAAAAGCAGCCACTCGCTTGTCTAGCAAAATTCAAATGTTTTTTCTGTATATAATAGCAAGCTGGCACATAAATACTGCTTTGTGAGATGTTGTGGGACATTCCAGTCTTCTGTAAACAAGCAAAAATAATATTATTATTAATAAATTCAATCATGAGCCAATTTTAGGAGGAAAAACTCTTCTATTACTTGAATCTATCCCAAAAGACTTTATATAAATGAAACAGAGGAAAAAAGAAACATAAGTCCACTGAAATTTACTTTTAGAAGAAATTACCTCATATAATATTACACAGAATACCACTTTTCACACAATTCATCACAGCATAGACTATGGTCTTAAAACACTGACTAATTAAGAGTGTGAAAGTAAACATACCAGCCTTTAATAAAAAGTCTGATAATCTTTTGGCAAACATCAAATGAATTTTAAGAATAAAAATTCTGAAGGTTTTTTTTTCTAAAATACAAATGGAAAAGAAAAACCAGATTTCCACTCAGAAACTTGTGGGGAGGAATTTAAGCTCATCTATCCCTGTACTCCTTCCATTATCAACAGAATAAAGAAATCCTGGGCAAAGCATATCTGATTTAATTTAGGGATTTATTTTAACATGGAACTAAGCCCACACTGTGAATGTGCCTGTCTCTCTCCATGGAGTGCAGACTCACTTTGAGTAGACACCTAAATGTCAGATGATTAATTCTGGTTGCTACGCTTCGTAACATCTAGTTTTGTAGCACTGGAAACACCACATATCTATACAGTAATGTTTTATTTTAAGTTTAGCAAGTAGTAAAGGCAAGACAAACAGGTTTTTATAACTTTGGGATGCACGAGCAAAGAATAAAATTCACTGACTACAGTCACTATTCAATTCCCTTGGAAGTCACCAAGAATTTCTCTCTGTGTACTTGAGATCTGAATTTGTCTTGCAACAATTTTACCTCAGTGATGCTATTCAACTTCCACAGGTCACACAGATATGAGAAGGCACAGAGGAAGATGGATGCTTTCACTATTAAACTGTTACCTTTAACCTTTAAACCCCGCAAGAACTGTACTAACACTTACATGCTTACTATTAAAATATGTACCAAAATATAAATATTTTGATCTAAACTGAGTGAAAATCTACCTAACTCTGTAACTGGCACTGATTTGTTCATACTCTGTGCTAAAGACTCCAGCCTGCAAGGCGTTTAACAAGACTCATAGTACCACAAGAGTATTCTATTCCTCAGTCAGGATACAGATTCCCCTCCACCAGGCATATTTTTGTTAGCTTTTGTCTGCTCTGAATTTCCCTAACTGTGTACATGATCTCATACATGGAGACACACCTGCTTTGCAATACATCTAATGGCTTTTCTGACAAAATTTGTTTTTCCTGTAATTTTCAACAGTTCAACTGTAAAAGCTAGAGAACTAACATACCTGTTTTTCAGGATGATAGACAGAAAATGAGAAAAAACTGGCAGTCAAGACCATTGTTAAAAATACAGATTTATGTAGGTAACATTGCCTTTATAAGAATTTTATGGAATGATACATATGTGTGTATCATACCTGATACATATATTCTTTCCCACAGATAAAGGACAAGGCATTTTGAAAACTGCTTGAAATTTACATTAGCAGAACACATTAAGCAAAGAGATTTCTCTAGTTGTCATTAGGTAATATAAATTGGTACATTTCACAGCCTTCCGTGATACAGCAGACTGTACTTTATTTCTTATTGGCACAGTGCTACTGTGCTATCTGAGTTGGAAGACTATCTGAAACCTGCTATTTTATGGCCAGTTATATGCATTCAGTATATTCCTTTGATTTAATGTCTGTGTTTTCCAAGATTTCTGATCGAGTTTTACAAAAGTGTAGCAGAGAGACCATCTCTGACTCTTTTTCATAGAAATCTCTCAATGTATCTAGAGTCAGTTCAGGTAGAGTGACCCAGTGAAGAGATAGGATTGTTCCTTTGAACAGGCCACAAACACCCCAGAATTGTTGGTTAAACCTCTTATGAAAAACTAAAGTGACAAAGTAAAACAAGATTTATAACTGGAACCCATTTTTTGCTTGGCATCCTCAAAGACATTGAACTCCTGACTGCCATGAAGGTGACTGGGTATGCAATCCTACAAAACACAATGGGTGGGACACCCTC
>VZRH01001941.1:1649612-1678958 GCA_013397555.1 Urocynchramus pylzowi
TTCATGCATGACCATCTGAAGCACAACATATTCCACATCATTTAGAACTATCTCAGGTTCTCTTTTCATATTAATCACACCTACTTAATTTAAAATTTACCAGACACCTCATCACTGAGAAATATTCCAGTTTAAATATTTGACTTGAGTTGCTCATCTTTTTTTTAATGACCAACTTTTTATATGGGTATAAAACAGTGTTTAAAATGTAGTTTTGTTCCCTCTTTCTGAATAGACTTCCACTATTATTTTTTACCAACTAGTTTCATTGAAAGGTTTCCAGCATTACAGGTAATGTAAAGTCCATTAGGTCAGGCTCCTCATAGCATGACATGCAGTAAATTACAAGTGCTTCAAGCAGCTCGGTGAATTACAGTTCATCACTTTGAAAGGTTCCCACTACAAGACTACAGATATCAGATCTGGCAGTTAGGATCCAATTAACACTTTGGTCAGAATAATCAGATTGCGTGTGTAAGACTTGTATAATTCGTTTATTGCTTCCATGCATCTTCTGTCTGTAGGTAAATTTGTTGCTGTTATTTCAAAGCCTGGAATCAGTATTTCACTTGCCTTTAGGTTATATTTCAAGTCCTTTTGCAGTGCAGTGATGAACTCTCCCTGTTCCACCAATTTAGATCACTTGTCCCATAGATATTACCGCTTGAGAAATGGTTTGTTTCTGGTAGTTTTGTTTTGTATTCTTACCATGTCATTGTATGTCTAGAAAAAAAAATTGCTAGCAATTTTTACTAAGCACATTTTATTTAGTGTAACAGAGACAGTTTTCTCCAACATGATCACTGTGAATCTCACAGAACACCCAGATAACTGTAAATGACATATGCATTGACATTTACATGTGTACTGTCATGCAAAACCATTTCTTGCTACACTGAATATAATACTATAACTGAATGAAAAAAAAATTCTGATTTTGTGATATCATTTTCCAAGCCATGGTCAGTGTACATAAAGGTTCTTCAGGATAAACCTTATCAGTACAGAGTAATGGATTTCAAATTCTATGTTGTTACCTAGTGCTTTACAGCAAATTGCACTTTCAAGTCTTAGAGGCAGTGAGAATCCTTGGGAAGAAGTGAACTTGCCCAAGGTATCCCACTTTTTCCACAGAGAAGTAATGAACAGACACACAAATGCTGAAAGTTTGAAACACAGAAACCTACAAACAGGATAAGGAAAAAGATCAAAGGCTACTGAGACCCCTGTATATTGTTGCTGAAGATAGTCTGCCTTTTTCCCTCTGACAACCCTGCCATATGAATGGGTGTGAAAGTAATAGCTTATTCATCTATACAGCAATGTGGAATTCAGTTCTTCATTGGCAAATGCATCTCAAATACTACAGGAACAAGAATTAAAACAGAAACTTAAATTTATTTTCCAGTTTAAAAGTGTTTCACAAACAAACATTATGTAGCGCTTTATGGACTTGAAATGTGAGCAATGTATGAAGCTCTAGGGCAACAATACCTATTTCCCTCAGATCAATGACAACCATGAATTACTGATGGCTGAAACTATTCCATGGCCAATAATATTTCACATTTCATTCCAGTTTCTAATGAGCTAAAGTACATGTAAAAAATTATCATCACAAGACCTACAGAAAGCCCAAGGACTATATGGCTCACCAACCATGTTAGTTTTTCAGAAGTATTGTACTCTTTGGATATCAGAAACCCCCAATCCATCTGCACTGTTTCCCTCTCACAAGACAATGCCAGCAAGTATGCAGCCAGTAGCCAGGCAAACCATAGCTTGTAACTTTAACAGTATAAATTAGGAGGAGTGTCTGTATACTATTTACACAGTTAAGAGAGAAAGAGAGAAGCTCTTTTAGATGGCAATTCAGGCTGAATAAATTGAGCTCTGTCCTGAATTTTGAATTGTTCTGTGTGAGAGAAAGCTCTCACATGAATCACAAGGAACCTCCCCATGTAGGCATGTTACATTTGGTGATGAGAAGACTTCCTTTTCTTTAGACAGCAGACAAAACCAGTGCTGCATGAGTGAACCCCACAGAAGTGAAGAAGAAAAGAACAACCCAGGTGTAGACACTTGGAGCCACTAAAATTATTCTTGAAGAGGAATATCTTATATGCTTTCAAGCCAGGACGATGTGACCTACAGATGGTCATAGATATATACAGATTTGATATACATCAAATAGTATAAATTAAAATGTATTATTAGTCTTAAAATTTGAAAAAAATCAGTATACTGTCCTATTGATGGGATTATTTTACTGTTTTTGTGTTTCAATTCTCAGTGGACACAAGACAATTTCAGAAAATTTCAGCTAACTATTGACCTTGCGTGACTTAGGTTTCTACTAGTTTAAAGGAATTCCAATAACATATTGTATTTTAAAGCAATTTAATTTGATACTCTTATTTTCCAACAAAATGCATCCAAACAAATTGAAATACTCCTTCCCCACATGGCCAAATCAAACTCCATCCCAAGAAACACAATTGCAACCTCCTTAAAATTTTCTGCATTTGCATTTTGCTTGTGCTGTAAGATGCGCACAGGCTGAAGGTTCTCATCTGTATTTCCAGATCTTCACAAAGTGCACAATTGTTCTGATCCCCTCTAAGAGTTTCTGCTTTAAGAGGAAGTAGAGACTAGCCAAGAGAAACATCTTTCCCAGCTCACCAGAACAACATTTGTCCCATGTTCCAGCTTAAAGCTCAGGAGTGTGAAACTTGTAGATACAAAATCTCCACTTTCCCAAAAAAAAACCAGTCTTCAAATAGTAAACACAAACCCAGATACAATCAGAAAATAATTCAGCTCAACTACATCTTGAATACTTGAAATATTGAACTGAAATGTGTTCCTCTCTTTTCACCAACTAGTCAGGAAACTAAAAGGAAGCATTATACCTGGTGCAAAAACAGGAGAATAAATCAGGGTCTATTTTGGAATTTCAGAGATTGTTATTATTAGAACATGCATGACCAGCATCTATGCAGTATGACTTTCAAAGCTACAGAATCCCCAAGCCACAGTCTGACTAAAGGACATATGTATAATTGCCAGACCTTCACATTTATCTATCCTGACGCTTTTCTGTGCACTGAGGCACTCTTATGCTTTAGTTTTCTGCATCTTTTCCCTGAGCTTAAAGTTATGGAAAAGGCAGTGCAATTTTCCCTTGCACAATGCTTAAAAAACCTGGCTCCCCATCAACAAGAGGAGTCAGGCCTTTCCCAGCTGCTTCTGTATGCCCCTGTAAAATCAGTCTATGCTGCTGTATGTCTAAATGTGCACATAAGCATGTTCTGTGCCTAATCTTGGTATCAATTAGATATTAAGAAAATATTTCTTCAAAGTGAATATTTCAAACCATATTTTTCCTAGTCTAAAGATTTACTCCTTTCCCATCCCATTCCCCTCCCTCCCCCATTTCTTAAACAACATGTAGCTATTACCACCAGCAAAATAAAGATAACTTTATATGGGTGCAAATGACAGAAAAAAATTTCTATCTCCAGCTGACATGAACATACTCTAGGCATAAACTGTGGCCAGCATGTGAATTACAGAGCTCTCCTGTAACCTTGCACATAGGACATAAAAACCCCAGTTTAGGACTGTTTCAGACAGAAAGGTAAGACTACCTGGATCACAGTGATTTGGGTATCACTGCCACCTTGCTCAGGAGACACACAACACACCCAAGATTTCCATTCCAAATCCTGTCCCCTCTCCTTTGAGACACGGCAGCCATAGCAAAGGCACATGCTGCAGGTGCAGAAGATTGAAAACAGAATATCTAAGCATATCAGTAGCATATCTTATGTATATTATTTGGACAGAGATAAAAGAAACATTTTTTGATCTCAGCCAAAGTAGCCTCTAATAGAACAGTTCTCCATTTACCCTGTCAAGGCTGACAAGTGCTCTGTAGCTTTATGTACATTTATCAGGAGTGCATGGGGATTAACTGGTGTTAGCTGCTCCTACCTCTGGGTAAAATGGATGGATCTCAGTCAAATTTAAGGAATAAAAACTATCATTTGGTCCAAAGAGCAGCTGACATGTGGACAATTCTCAGGCTTTCAAGAAGTGTTGAGATTAATCCAATGCACCTATTTCCCTGTCCGGTGGTTGAATAAAATCCCTTATCTGTCCACTTTAGGCTCTTTTGATCAGTTTGTGATAAAAGGGGGCCATACCAGCAATCATGAAATGCAGGTCTGTAGCCCATCTATCTGCTTCTTGGAGCAGCTGAAGCAAGCTGCTTTTGAGTTCTTCACTACAAGAAAATTAATTTTGTGTACAGTAAGACAATGAATGGGTAAAGCTGGCTGTAAAGAGAATAAGGAGATGATGCAGTCACTGACTAGTTTTTAACCATTACCATTAGTGCTCCCCACTGAACAGCCACAGATTAAAACAGCACAAGAAAACAGAAAAACTGACCAACACTGTCAAGAGATGCCAGAACTAGGGCAAGAAATCACTCATGAGGCCAGGGAACCGCTGTGTACTTTTTCACATTTATGTGAACCTTACTATATGTGACCTTTCAATAGCAATTTGAAAAGAGACTTTCATTAATTAAAACTTTTAAAACAGTGCAGTGCAGTTTAGAATAATTTTTCAGTACTTATTGTTTATGTGTCTTTTGGGTGTGTAATGCAAAGTGTTTTAATGTTCTAGCCATACAGAAACCACTACAGCACATTCCATGGTCTTGTGATGTGTTATATGAATACGAGGGTTTCAATTTTTTCTGTTCTACAGAAAGTGCAGCCATACACATATATGAGTAGAAATTTCTGATCTTGTTCTGCTATCTTTCTTGCTGTTTGGTCATACAAACACACCTATTTGTATATGAAATGCAGTGTTTCAGGACTGTGGTCAAATCAAATCTGCCCTGGTGTGCAATGACATGGTTAGTAGCATGAATACTTTTTCAGTATTAGCATGAATACTTTCAGCCAAACAGAGAAATTTATCATGGCAAAAGCTCCCTCTTTTTGTCTCTTATTTGATACCTGAGCCTGACAGGGAACTCATTAGAATATTAACATTAATAATTTCATATTATCTTATGTACCATGACTTGGGCCAGGTTTGTACAATCACACTTCAACCATCTTACTGATATGTCTGCTTGCCCTGAGCACTTTCTAGAGGCAACAAAAGACAATGTGCAAATCCATTGACTAGTCCCATACTTGTAAAACCAGCATTGTCCTCATTTCTCTCTGTTTTCTTCTGCAGGCACAGGTTAGACTGACTTTGCTTCCAACAAGACTCCCTAAAATTAAATTCCCTAAGTTAGGCAAGATGAATTTGGACCTTGAATACAGGTCATTTGAAAAGCCACAGGGCTGTAGGGTGGTAGTGGCAGAAAAACCGTCCCATGTGTCATGTGTTGTTCTCAAGCAACAGAAGATTTACAGCACTAATTCAAATAACACAGAGATATCCAGAACAGAATACAGAAAAAACTGCAGATAAACTGGGGTAAATACAGTTTAGCAGGATCTGTCAAGGAAAGACCAGAAAGCTGTTCATGGTTTCAACAGCTGGTATTGTTTGAATGTTTCTGCTATCCTGGTGCCTCCCACCAGGCATTTAGCCAGCCCCCAGTCCCAGTCTTACAACACAGCTCAAAGCAGCAGTTTCCTCAATACACTGCTCCTTTCCCCAGAAACACTTCCATCAGCAGTCTTGGGAGACTGCCAACACACAGCACATATTTAAGTACCTTCCATTTACTGAAATGTCACCTCCTTCATTAGACACAGGTGAGTGTCTCTGTCCTTTCACTGAGTTTCTATGCCACCTGCCAATGTTTTGGGGTTTTTTTTCAAGACCATGGAACTACTTTATTTGGTTTTTTTCAATTTGTTTGTAGTCTACAGGTTTAGTATCAAAATACGAAGTGCTACCTAGGGATGAAGCAAATTTAAAGATTTCTTCAGAAATTACAGTGTTCTCCTCCTGCAGTGAAAAGGCATCTTTAAACTGAAAGATGAGCATTTTTGATATAGGAAGAAACTCTTAAATGTGAGGTGGTGAGGCAGTGGAGAAGGTTGTCCAGAGAGGCTGTGCACACCCCAGCCTTGGAAGTGTTACAGGTAAGATTGAATGGGGCTTTGAGCAACCTGGTCTAGTGCAAGGTGTCCCTGCCCACGGCAGGGGGTTGGAACCAGACAATCTTTAAGGTCCCTTCAAACTCAAACCATTCTATGCTTTGCCACTGCTTAGGCATGCACTGAAATGGACAATACAGCTGAAATCCTCCAAACTTGTTACCTTGAGAGTGCATCACCCATGAAAAGGCAACAAATTTTCCAAAGCACAAATATTACAGATATTTGTACAAACCAGTGTTTGCTTGCTTTGATAATTACAGGTAAACAATCTGTCTCTAAGGGGAGCCACATCCAGCACTGGTAAAATATATGATATTCATGAGTTAACTTAATGGAATACACAGCTGGCTATAGTCACTTACAATGAAATGACTGAAAGAGCAATAAGGATGGATCTTCAGTGATACACCTGTTTAGAAACAAGTTCCAAGAACAGATTTTTGTTAGCATAAAAAAATGGAACTAGAAAGACACAATTTCTGTAAAAGGTTCACTAAAATAGAACTAGCAAACATAATTTTTATAAAAAAGTTTAGAACTTCTAATGCAAAATAGCATTAGAAATACTTTCTTTTATCACTTTAATAACAATGTCTGATTTGTCAAAATAACAGTAAAAACTCTATAAATATCTGTTAAGGGATTATTCCAATAGCATGAAAAACTCTAGTGACGAAATGACACAGAATATAGAACTGTCATCGTGCATTTACATATAAAAGGCTGTTTAAAACTGACAGGCACATAAACAGAAAATACATGCTATAAAATTAGCCATTTTTAAGTACAGATCTTTAAATAAAACTGGCAGAGCACCTTCATTTGAGCTAACTCATTCTCAAGAGGAATCATAAAAATGGTACAATGTATTTTCAACGTATTTTCTTCAGTCTTGTATACTGATAATAGTTTGATTATTTCACTGTTTGAACATATCTTCATCAACCTACCTTAAAATATTTTTTGATATTTCTTAAATAATGCATTTTTGTTAAGGATGCCATTTTATGTTTATAGAAGTATTATTTGTGTTTTCAAAAGATGATCAGAACTGTGATTTACTAGCTATTGGATGCTGCTTGTCAGGAAAAAAACATATATAGCACATCCAGGACTACTAAACAAAATGGATATTTTTAAAGTTCTTATGATGCAATATTTATAGGGAACTGAAGAGCTTTAATAGGCCTACAAGGGATGATGTTTTGAATGCACAACTCCTTTCAGTCAAAAATAGCAGCAGCACATTTCAAACCAAGCACTGTATGAAACAACACCCTAAGTTTAAATTAATACAAACCACCTTAAATGATTATTGCTAGAAAAAAAACGAGTTCTGACAAGCAAGTAAGAAAAAAAGAAAATATTTTGACACTTCTTTTACTGAAAATGTTGACTCCTTTGCAAAGACACAGAAGGGAGCAGCAGCCTGACCGCTGCTGCCTCTCCCTGCTGGCAGGGCAGCAACTGCACTCCCTTGCTCCCTGGAACTGCGAGGGCAACCGGAGCCCCAAAAGGGACAAGTGGGTGGAAACACCTCTCCCTTCGTCTTGGAACCAATAAGTTGTTATGTCTTTATTTCCTTTAATCTTTTCAAAACTTTTTTTTTTTTCATGAAAGTGCCTAGGATTTAATAAAGCAGTACTTTCCAAAGCTCTCTGAACACAGTTTCCCTGAAAATTATAGATTACAAAATTAGAATATTTTGGTTTTATTTGTCTCTCTAGACACAAAATCAATTAATTACAAAGCTTTGAGCCTAAGAAAATTCAGTATTACTTACATCATTGTGTAAATTTGAAATAAGTATAAAACCTTTTAAACATTTGAGACATGGAATTCTATGTCAAACATTAAAAAATATTTTCTGTATAAAATTCTATTTACCTCTCACTTTTATTTAGTTTCAGAAACAACTCAGAGACTATCTTAATGGCATTCAGATATTTATTCTAAGAAAAAATAGGTGTAACTTTTTGTTACACTATTAGGATTACTCATAACAAAACCTCACAAACCAATATTCATTAAATATACATATAGGAACAACTACTGTAAGCACTGAATAGCAATGTAATTTGAATTTTAATTAAAATAAATAAACTGAAATAAAAGTATTTCTTGATAAAAAAATTGTTATGCAAATTGCAGAACAAAAAGACACCTTGGCAAGTGAGCTACCACATCCTCCTCTTCAAAAGTAGAATAAATGGGTTTGTTTCTGACAGACATTTGTCTAAAATATTTAAACAAAATTTAAGCAAGGGGAATTCCACAACACCTCCTATACCAGCACTTTCTTACTTTGCTTATTTCCCAAAATTATTGGACATTTAACACAAACCTCTTCTGCATCAATTAAAGCCAATTCTTATCTGCAGACATGTACATACAAGTAAAAATAATTTTTAAAAAATTGTAGAAAAATGTAAAAAAGTAAACTTTTTGTGAATCTATAATTAATGATGAAAAAAAATAATGCCATTTACCAACAAAATATGTATTTTGGAATAAAATGGCTAAAACATGCTTTCCACTACTATTCTCTTACCGAATTCTTGCCATATCAATTAAAACTTTATCAGTAATTTTTTTTACACTGGACTGTATGTTACAAACATAAGAAAACATACATTGTTCCCAAACACCTGACCCACCTCTGAAACCATCAGTGATCTAAACTCAGTTACAGCTTTGCCCCCAGGTTTGACAGTAACAACAGCTGCCCCTAGAACCGACCTCAGGAATGAGGGGGGTTTCTAGAGCTGGGCTTACCAAAACCCAGATATATTCATTTAAATACTGCATGACCCTGAATACTTTCCTTTTGACAAAAGACATTATTACAGTTCACGTATATACACTGTTTACAGCACTCCTAATGAAAAGATCATGTCTCACCTTCTGCATGGTACCAGAGCTTCCACAGCTCTTCAAGTCTGTGGAAGAGACTCAGACTGGCCTTTAAATTAAAGGTGATAACTGGAAAACATTTTCCAAACAGAAATTCTAGAAGGTTCAAAACTAGTGTTTCATAAAACAAGACTAAAATATAACTAAGGTTTGCAGGTCCTATAGCAAAGTTTTGCTCATGCCCAAGTAGGCAGAAGAACAATCCAGTTCTGTACTATAAAACATGAACATTAGACAACAGCATGAAAAGCAACTTCTGCGATTCACAAGCAATTCTGAAGGGTTAAAAATATTGCTTACAAACAATTCAGCTCTTTTTTTCCATTTAAAATAATTTTTTCCCAATTGTTCTTATAATAATATTAGTGAAGGAAATTCCAAAGCAAAAGTTTTGCTTTGAGATGAACCAGACTTTGACATTATGCAACCTTGGAAAACTATTATTAACAATGTTTTTAAAATGTAGGAATGCTTCAACTTCTTTAAAATCATATTTTTTTGCTCCAAAATTACTATACCAAATTTCAGAGCATTTTAGTACTGAACAGTGACAATAAAAATGCTATAAATGGAATACTTAATGATTCTGTAATGAGATGTTCAATGCTGTATCCATTTTATTACTACTGATACTGATACACTAAAATTGTGAAAGATTTCACAATTTTCACTACATTTTTTGCTTCTTTCAGTGGAATAGTTACTATTCCCAACCATGACAAACCCAGCTGAGGACAAAACAATTTAATTTTATCAATCTGGTAAAAAACCACAAGCTTGTTTTCTCTGAAGAGTTTTCTAAATTATGGTCATTCAGACTCTGTTACAAGTCATAACAATGTCCAGAAAAAATATTTAAAGAGAGGAGAAGTAAAAATATGAATGGTTGGATCAATTAAAAGACCAGTAAAGGATTACTAAGTTGGATATTTTTTTTCTCTACAAACTTTGTGAACTCTATATAAATATCAAATAGTGGCAACAAACACAAAGAAATTAGAGCAGGATTTACACATGGAAGGAGAACACAGACAGGTAACAGAAAAGAGGACATGCTGTTGGCATCTTCTTGTTTATAGAGTTGCTGAAGAGGTTTGAGCTGACTATTTACCTTTACTTTGGGAAGTGTAAAGCTTTAGGGCCTGCTTTAAAAAAAGTATATATACACATCTATCTGTCTCTCTGTTTGTAGTCAGTAGTGATGACCAAGACATTACTGGGAGTTTCTGAATGACAAACTCATTAAAGTGGCAAAAGCCACAATCTTGAAAAATTTTGCCCAATGTAAGATGTCCTAAAGCAATTCCTTAAATGAATGAGTTCTGAAGAAAACCACAGTGTCAACTGTAGCATTATATCAAACCAAATCTTCCAATTTAGGATGCAAAAACACTGAGGAATGAACATTTCTCAGTTCTATTCTCCTTGTTACTTTGTAGGTAACAGCACAATGAGTGGGTTCTGGAAATGAATCTGGTGGGAGTAGTGAGTGCACAGATCTTTGAAAAAAATCATCTGCACAACCCCCAACTCACTCCAACCATCTAGACTTTGGTGCCCATGGAACATTAAAAGAAAGGAGATTTCAGGCTGAATAAAATCTATATTTGCAGTAACATATACTGTGGGAATTGACTTAGTTCTTTGGTGTCTAACATTTCTTTGCCTTTTGTAGATAATTGTCTTTACATCAAGGATGCAAAGACAATTATGAAGAACCATTAGAATGATGCAATAAAATACTTATGACTGCAACACTGCAGGTACCTGTGTTACTTCAGTATCTCCAAAAAATCCTCAGGTTTTTACTATGGAGCACAAATACCTCTTGTGCTAGGGTAGACTTTTGGAAGCATGACAGTATAACATAGAAAATAAACTGAAATTCCTAGAAGTTAGTATCACGTATGTAATACATAATATTATATCTGTTGGCCAAAAGGATTAGCAGGCTGGATTTGTGAGCATCTGGCTTTTTGGTGTCTTAAAAAAAAAAAAAGCTTTTTCACCATGCTGGAACTTCCCAGCATGCTCCATCACACCTTCTATAACATAATTTTCACAAAATCCTTTCTGTAGTAATTAGGGCATCCCAGACAAAGGGAATGATTGGCATCTGACTCCATTGATTCAGAATGCTGAATAAATGCTTTATTAAAACTATACTATATTACATGAATACTATGTTATAACGATACTATCCTAAAGAGAGACTAAAAAAGGATACTATACTAAATTACACACTGAAGAAAAACCTGTAACTGTCTCCGACAGGCGACACAGCTTTGACTCAATAGGCCAATTAATATAAACAACTATCTCTAGAATCTAATTACCAAATCCCTTCAGGTAAACAATCTTCCTAACACATTCCACATGTGCAAAACAACAAGAGCAGAGAATAGAGATAAGAATTGTTTTCTCTTCTCTGAAACTTCTCACTACCCTTCCCAGAAAATATCCTTGAGAAAGTTGTGTCTGCTTCTCTCTGTGAAGAGAGCTGTGGCTACACCTTTCTACTGTATTTTAAAGTCCTCACATAACATACNTTCAGGTAAACAATCTTCCTAACACATTCCACATGTGCAAAACAACAAGAGCAGAGAATAGAGATAAGAATTGTTTTCTCTTCTCTGAAACTTCTCACTACCCTTCCCAGAAAATATCCTTGAGAAAGTTGTGTCTGCTTCTCTCTGTGAAGAGAGCTGTGGCTACACCTTTCTACTGTATTTTAAAGTCCTCACATAACATACTAAAGTGTTAAATGATGAGCTACATCTAAGCCCCAATAAGGCAGTTAAACATATCTATATCTATATATATAGAGCATATTTTACATACTATTTATATATACACCAAATGCTAAACATGCTACATATTGTAGTTAAAAAGCCCCAAAGTCTGAAATATATATACACGTTCTTTTATCTGTCTTCCCTGTTCACAGACAACTGGAAGAGCTACATAAATAATAAAAATAGGAAATAAACCACACTCTAACTATCTGTTATGAAGGAATACTGTTTTAACAAGATCTATGGAATTACATTATCATTCGATTAATTCAATAATCTTGATGTTGTTACAAGATGGAGACAGTTATCAAAGCAGGGGATCCTTCTTGTACGTAAGGATCACATCACTTAATGGGACAGAGGTGTCACATAAACCACAGTGTCAAAAAGATAACAAGTACAGGGCTGAGCCTGGAGTGGCAATGATTTTATGTTGGCATTCATGGCTCCAACAAAATAACTGGTATTTGATAAGCACGTAGATAAGGCTGAGTTTTAAACTGCTGTCATTAGAGTGCTGATTTTGTGAAATTCCTCAGAAATTGAGTTTTTATTTTATATGCAAACACATTCAAAATCTATAGATACTTCCCATTGACAGTGGTTGCAAAGCTCTTTCATTAACTCAGCTTTGCAATGACAAATGTAAGAACACCTTCTCTTCTTTTGAAATTAAATTAATATTTATGGTAATTATTATAAAACGACTTTACCTTTGAGGACATTGGTCCTCAGGGTTTGCACAGATTTCTACTAAACTGTTTCCTCGGAGGAACTTGAGGAATTATTCTTCATGATTCGTTACATTCCTCAGAACTAGCAGCCAAGCCAACATTTCTTACACCTTTTTTTCATTCATATAGTTTTAGTCAAAAAGAATAGATTCTAGGCATGATATTTCTTTTACTACTTCATTTCTGTGTGCAGATGATGGCAGTGCCCACTCCCACCTACACGGCACACTAAAGTTTGAGTCAATTCAAGAATTCAAGATAATAAACTGGTTTCAGTACAAATACTTCCACTTTTACAGCTTCCAGGCTCTGCTGTATATATGAATTGTTCTCACAATTATTACAGAGGTATTACCATAACCACATATTTGCTAGAAGATCGGAATTCTAATGACTTTTTAAGCTGACTGCAGGTTTGCAGGTGAAACACCAAGACAGCCCAGTATCCATCTCTGAATGCCATGTTCGTAAGATGGATGGATGGAGGCAGTTCCACTTCTGCTGGCTTTAGCCTTAACTGCTCCCCAGGTGTGGCCCTTCATTTCATACAGTTTGTGAACAGAGACATCCTATGAAACCAAATGAAGAGAACAGGCTGCACTTGAACAACCATGTGCTTAGCTAGCATAGCTAGCTCATTAAGAAGGTACTACTGTAGCCACAGAGCTGCAATGCAACTATTTACATGTAAATAAAACCTTGGAATTTTAGGTATGATGTTACATATATGTGACAAGTAGAAAATGAATAGAAATTAATTAGGTATATGATCAAACAGAAAATGGAGGGGTGATTTAACAGACCAAGGATGCTACTTCATTCAGAAATGGTGAATTCAGACAAAGGCCAACTCAGGACTAAATACCAAAGAATGTCTAAGTCCAGCTGCCTTTTCTAAGTTCCTACCAAATGCCAGCTTCTTCAGGCTATAAGCATACAGGACAGGACTTTCTGAATGAATAACTATTTCTATTTTCTCCTGTTTGTCTCCCCATCACAACAGCATGATGACTATTGAAATAAAAAATCACTGCTGTATGTTGTTTCTTCAGAAACCAATAGTGGGAAGATGTCCTTAATTCTTTAATTTATATTTCTTTAAGTTGTTACAGAGGCAGTATGTATACTGTGTAGCCTTTCCCAGCTCCAGATTTATGCAATAGTTAGTGAATGCAGAGCTAAGTTTGGAAATGGATTACCACAATCTGACGTGAAGCAGAACTGAAATTATAAAGCCGATTGAAGAAGGCAAACATTTCCTTAAAAAAATAGTCTCTGAATTCTCCTAGATTTCATCCTTAGCATTAACTAAAACAAGATTATATGGCCAAAATCTTTTTGTACCGCTTCACTTTTTTCAGATTAATCCTGGCTGATAATGAAAACTACCATCAAGCTAGCTGCAGGTAAAATAAAGTTTGCATGGCCATCATACTGGCATTTCAAAAGCACAGGATGAGTCTCATACTGTGACATTTAAAAGGCAAGAAATCCCACTTAGATGCTTTACTTGTACTTTGTGTCAATCATGCTGCTTGGCACAGAGCAGAAGTGTTGTCAGGAATACTGTCTACATCCTGAGTGAAAAACAAAACTCCAAAAGTGCATGTGAGGGAGAGAAACTATAGAAATGAGGAAAAAATTCACTTACATTTATCCAAGATGGCTGTCGCTATTACTGTTGAAACTCTGCTATGGGCTGAGGTCACAAGACCCTGTAAGCTAAAATAGAGAAGCTTCAGCTGAGGGTCACTGAAGCTGCAGCACATTAAAATACATTTTAAGGTTATTGGTAATGACTGGAGTTTTAATTTCTTGATCTGTTTTTCCCATGGCACAAAAAGTGTCTTCTACTTTTTTAATCATTTTTCAAGCCTAGAGGGAAAAGATTTTCAGTATCATCCTCTACCTCACTGTAAGTCTGTATGTATGTTATATACCATACATGATATGAAAAGTATGATGGTTTCACTGGTGTGAGTTAGGAGTTGCCACATTATTCACAAATGGAGAAACCATATACGATTTATGCAGATTCTCCCGAACAAAATTAGAATGAAACCTTTATACATAAACACATCACTATGTATAGAGAAAATGTGAATTATATATAAAAAGCTAGCTTGAAAATCTTCAAAAAGGTATTAAAATGCACCACAGAGCTTTTTTTTCCTTCTATAAAGGTAATTTTAAAAATTATGTACCTTTCAGAAAGTCTGCTAACTTTTATATCTTAGAAATACCAAAAAAACTTTAAAATATTTTTGTATGCATATGAATACTGTAGTCTGAAAATCTACTGCATCTTAACTTCGCAGGACTTAAATCATGTGTGTGATCTACTAGGCAGCTAGAACCTACTCTTAAACTGAGATGTAAAGACCATACTGTTGGCTTCAGTAAGGGGCAAGACACTGAATTTGCAACTAATTTTGGATCAGACGTTCTTCTGGCCCATGAATCACAATGCATTTGGAAAATTGATATGTAAAATTTAAAAAGAAAAAAAAAGAGAGAATAAAATAACTGTTAGTTTTAAAAGCAGAGATTTGTACTAATAGAAGGAGAGTAGTAAAGTTCAGTTGAGAAGGGTGCATGATTAACAACCCTGCAGTTTATTATCTGTACTAAGATTGCACATGATAGCTGACTATGAAAATATACACTTGTGGATGTTCACATATAAAAAGACATGCAATATGAAAAAACAAATTTCTGGAGTGTGCCTCATAGGTTTTTCTACAATTGAAATCAACAAAAGGAATTCCAAGAACACAAGGAATGTAATGAATCTGAACTACAGAAATCTTGAAACAGTCAAGTAATAACAAACACACATCTATTGTATATATTTGATTTATGTTAAAGAATGACCAGTTGCCAAGAAATACAGCAAAGAGTGGGATCTTTGTGCTTCCTGAGCAAACTTAAAGGAAAGAAATTCCCATTACAAAATACAAATGTTTACTGCATTTCTTGTGCAACCATAATGTGATTTATAATAAATGAGATTGTGTAACATATGAGAACTACAGAACTACCAAGATACTACGATATTTTATTGTATTCAAAGCAACAGTGTACGCAGCTGAAGTTAGGAAATCCACTGAAACAGTTAAACATTAGAAACACTGCTAAAAAATTCACTCTAGAAGTCACCATACTCCTAACAAACAAAGTGGTCAAATTTGTAATCTCAAAGATAAGCAAAGAATGCAACATGATTCTAAGAGAAACAACCATCAGGAAAAAATAGGCAAAATTTTCCAACAAAACAATGACTGCTGCATTTTACTTTTTTAACAGAAAAAAGCCAGCAAATTTTGTTTGAATTCCCCACAAAGAGTGGGAGAAGTGATGGCTAAGGCATTTGGAATAGAACACTAAATACTTTGTCTTTATCAAGCCCATTTCAGTACTTAAATGACTAGTCTGAAGTTTCATGTAGCCCATGTAGAATGAGTATTTCCTACCCTTGATGCTATGGGATAGAAGCTACATGACCTGAACACAATATCTCAACTAGAACTAGTTGTTTGCTTTCAACTAATGATAAACATTAGGGGGAAAAAAAAGAAAATGTAGCAAACTGAAACAGAATTAATAATTCTTTCCCTGAGCAGGGAGGCTGCCATAACAGAATTTAGACAATCCTGAGTATATATGTAGAACGTTGTCTGAAATGCCCAGTTTGAATAGGTAAAGCTCAATTGACAATAAGTCCAGCTCATTTCATAGGCAGTAATTTATTTAAAAGAAATTAAAGGAAAAAAAATTAGAAGTGGTAATGGGGGATATCACTCTACCAAATGCAAAAAGTCTGCACTACATTCTAAATCTGAAATAGTCATCTGAAGTAATAAACGGAGAAAAATAGGCATTTCTGTGGCACAATTCATTAAATCCTAATTAGATGTCTAAATCAGATTGCATAATTTGTCTCTTAAAGCTGTATTGACTATGTGTTGACAACAATGTGTTGACTAAAAGTGCCTTGACTATGAGTGGTGACAAAAAGGCCCTTGAGCCTGGACTATTAAGGTGAAAGGCAGAGACAAGGTGTAACCTTCTATTGTCTAGTGCAAGAAAGCCCTCTTCCAAGAGACCAATTATCTAACATTGACTTTGCCTTAGTATGCACCTGAAGTAGTCATTTGTATTTATGTTAAATAGATGTAAAACCAGACTACTCTGTATTGACTTCACACATTCAGACAGCATCACAGAGATGCAATGCCCTAAAACTATTTCCCGGCAAACAGCAAAAGTAAAACTGCCAGACACTTCAGTTTTTCTTCAGATATGGGAGGATAACTAATGAAGAACACTGCTGAAATCCTCAATCATTTTGTTCTATCACCAGATGTATGGCATACCTATAATATTCTCTAGCCTATGTAAACAAACCTATCAACCGAGCAACCCTCAAAGTCTCTTCTTTCACTTCAGGTTTGAAGAAAAAAGATCTCTGGTGAAATAAAACTATTGAAAATATTACAATCTACACATGTGTGCACACATAGAGAGAAATCAGCCAGAGAATCTTGGGTGTGAACATTCATGTTAAAAAAGCTATTGAAAGAATCAGCATGATGTTTCAGGAAGCCAGAAAGCAGGTTGACTATGATAACAATAGCTATTTAAGCAAAACTTTGGTTTGAATGAAGTTCCATGAATTAAAAAAGTATGTAAAATCACATGTAGGTGAAATTTAAAACAGCAAGTAGTAAAGTACGTGTTTTTATTGTGAAATAGCTTTTTATAAAATTTCCCAATATTATGTACCCTTCAGCTTTGCAGTGCTCATTAGATTAGATGTGACAGTAGCCTAGGCCTCTTTAGAGATACATATGACAAACTTAGGCAGCCAGCAAAAGAACAATCATGATTTTGATAATCAATTTCAGAACTGAATTGAATTTCCAGAAATTATTTGAATGAAAATTAGCTCCCAGCTAGACGGGGGTTGGTGCATTTGGTTTAAATTAATTAGGTGGATAAAAATAAAATAACTGAAAAAAAAATAAACCATATTATTTTGTAAATATTTACAGATTAATTCAAATTTATCAACTAGGAAAATTAATCAGAAAGCAGATTGACAGCACCTCACACAACTCAGTGATCACCATAAATGCAGACAATGTATCAGATTTCATCAGAATAGAGGTCATGTTTTAAATGAAGGTAGAATTTGTAATGCATTATTCATCCATCTGAAAATATTACAAGGTGGGATACCTTTTTTATAGTTTATTACCATAGCATATTACAAAATGCATTTGTAAAATAAATGTTTAACTGATGAGTCTATGACAAGTCGTTAGAAAGCATATTATAAGATGCAAATATTGTTAAAATACGTGTGCATGTTTAATGCATGAGTTACAGTCATCAGGCATGGTAAAAATTGTCATAAAATTTAACAAATGATAGTAAGATATTTATAAATGGCATCTAAACATAAAGTGTGCACAGAGAAGCAAATGGTATGAAAATTAATTCTTGAATGAAGGCTCCTTTTTTCTCGTCTCTTTTTACTCAGAACAAATAAAGTTAAGGTGATTTTTTTTTTTTTTTTTGTTTGGATACTAGTAAGCAATGTCTGAAATAAATTCTTCTTGCTAACTTTCCAAGGCAGACAGAAACTTCTGCCTTCAGAAGATTTGCAGGATAAAATTGTGAACAGATCTCCATTACCTTAACATCTTCAATTTTTTCCTATGGAGAGTTAAAATGCACCTGGATAAATCTGAATTATTGCTTTTACAGACAAAATTTTGGAAGAGACAAACAGTTGTAACTCTATAACCCTTCTTCTACTCATCAGAAACAATTTCAACAGAGCAGGGAAGAAAACCTTACCTTTCAAAATTTGAGCATTTCATTAGTGATACAGATTTATATAAGCCTTCTATATGCTATTATAGTTTTTATAATTCAATACTGTACAGCAAAACATCTATCAGAGAAAAGGTATTTATGAGTTTTGGTATATCTGTAGAATATAAACAATGTTCTTCACCAGGATATTTCCCAGCTGATTACAGAAACAACATTTGTCTTCTTGAAAGAGAAGTTTGGGTATGTTCCATCGCTAAGAGTCAAGCTACATGGCAAACAAGAGCCTAAAAATAATGTCATTACTCCCAACATCATTAGGTAAGGGTCTAGGAAAACAGGAGAACGGATTGAATGACACAGAGAGAGAGAAAGAGAGAGAGAAGGCAACTAGAGGGAGATACCAGTCACATACTGTAAGCTTTGTGCAGAGATTTGCTGGTACATAAAATCACTGATAATTACGATACAGAACTTTAAAGATTTCACTGTAACTAAATAATGTTATAAATCTCATTTAAATCTGCTAGGTTTCAGCTGCTGAAGAAGTTGATCTGCAGCTTCTGAAACAGCGTCAAAGAGCATTAGCTGGATCTGAGAAGTCTGATTCTCAGTGATACGAATGTTGACATTGTTCTCTCTTAATTTTCTTCGAAGTTTAACAAAATTGAATGCCTGGAAATAAGACCTAAATATATTCAAGATAGAAACAAAGCACTAATTTTGACAGAACAAGCAAGGAAAAACCCCAAACTCTGCATGTTTTTAAACATAAAATTATTAATCCATAGATTAAACATCTATTTCGAGCTTTTGAATACAAAGGGTTCTTGAGCCTCACATTGCTGGGAGAATGTAAAAGGAAAGTATCTCAAGTTTTTTTATTGTGTCTTATCATCTCACTCTGCCCACCTTTCATAACACACCTGGAGCGGGCACTCAGAACACAGGCTATTAGAACCTGACCCAGTATCACCTAAGCTCATACTCCTCTGGATGTAAACAATGTACTTAGAGGCTGAATTTTGAGCTGATACAAAGACATGCAAAGACAGAGCACATTGCAGTCAGAGGACATGGTGCATGCACCACCAGCTGTAGCTTTACAGAGCTCACTCAAGACCTATCTCACAAGGAAGCGCAAGTGATGACATACATCTGTGCAACACGTCTAGGAAACACTTTTCCCTTCTCATTTGAGGAGCTGTGAAACACTTTCAGTTGAACATATTTATTTTCCACACTGAAAGCTTTAGTGAAAGCACTAAGGTAAGGTCCTGGATGCAGGAGCACTCACTGCAGTGCTGTGATCCCCAGGAGAACACAACACATTGAACCATGGGGTGCTCCTGCTACCTGCATGTCACAGCTGGAGTGAAGAGTGCATTAGGTGCCTCTGACCTTTCCCACCCATGATGGTACCCAGAGAACTTGTGGCTAATCTCTTTTTTCTTAAAAGCTGTCACGTGCAAAGCCCTCCATAAATTGTTTCTTCAGCTTTTCTAAACATACAGGAACTTGCAAAGCACAAAGCTTTGAAGTCAACACTAAGTCATTCCTTCTTGTGCACGTTTCTTGGTTCCTAAAGACGTGACCACTTGGTAAAATGATTGAGCAATCAGCTCTTGGAAAAGAGGGAATGTCTCACCATTAAATTGAAGGTTGAGAGGACACTGCTCAGAAGTGTGAAAAATGCTGTGTAGGACACTTCCCCATCCTTCCAGAAATAGAGTCACTCCTGGCTTTCTTTTTACACTGCTCCTACTATTTAAATATACTTATAAAAGTGGACAACTTTCAAATCAATCCAACAGATGTAAATAACCCAAATATAAGAGACAACAAAAATGAAACACATAACAAAATTATGAAATGTTCTCAAGTGACACTGGAAAAAGTTCATGAAAATATGAATATCATAAGTGAAATTAGCAATAAATAGTTTCTTTTTCATACATTGTTTTCATTCTTCCAGAAGTTATATGACAAATAAGTAAAAAGTCAATATATACTGCTACTGACTTGTTTAATAAAGAAAACGGTCTTTCCAGCATCCATACCTGTTGAGCAATTACAAATGCAATAAATTATTCATTAGAAACATACAGAAATTTTCCAATATATTTCTGTAGCTGACATCGCATCCTCCTTTGTTAAGCAGATATGGCCGAATGATTCAACAGAAACAAGGGAGCCAGCAGTCTGCTGATTCATAGAGAAATGTAGTCAATTATACAAATTGGAGAATATTTTCAGTTCTAAAGGTCTATACATATTAACTGGAATTACTACTCAACCTAACAGGCTTTAAAAATAGCTGACATCAGACAGTGACAGTATGTCTTATTTCAAAACATAAAATATTACGTTTCTATTTTTGCTTTCCCATTTTATCTTTATCTTCTTTGCAATTAATTTTTCAGTCAAAACAAGAGGCTTTTTTCCTGAAGTACTTGGCAGTTTATGATAGGCACACACATCAAGAAATGACCCACCACTCTAAATGTGAACTGTCTGTAGTTTCATAGTTTAATGCAACAGTACATAAGGTGACAGAAGTCCACCTGAAGATGTGCATCATCCACCACAAACAAAGAAACTGCAGTGTCTCCAGCTTGTAGTCCGGTATTGTTCAGACTCACAGAATGGTACTGGCACTCTTTGATTGTGTACTTGGAAAAGAAATTTCTCACAGTAAGTAAAATAGGAATTTTCTTGAATTGTAAGTAAAAACTGAAATGGAAACCATGAATTCTACTATTTGGAGAATAACCAATATTTCGTAGTGAATTTCCAGACATCCTGTCATCATGTGTTAGCACATATCTATATTCACATCTTCTGCTAAATTCTTCATTCTGTTGGTAGTTTATGAGTTTCTCACTTCTCACCAAACACAACTGTATGATTAGTTACAACTTCTAGCCCAAGGATCCACAGAAGTACAAAAGTATGTCTTTAAAGTATGTCTACGAGGACAAGGGTTGAGTGTTTAGATGATTAAAGAGATTAGCATACCTAAATAAATTTTCTTCAGAGAAGAAAATGTCTCATTTAAAAAGTATGAAATTCTAAAAGGAAAGAAAGCCCAAGGAAAGAAGATGGTCAGAGAAGTATCAGTAAGACTTAATGTTTTAAGTCAAAGACTATACAGAAACAGGTTATTCATGGCAAACAGAAGGCAATACCATGTCCTTTCTAAAAACAGGACAGTGTCAAGGGATTTTGGAATTGGAGTTTTATTCTTTATACTTCTTGTCCCTCCTGACTGGACCATAATGAGGTTGCTATGGATTGTATCCAACAAATTCTGGCATCCTATCTGCTATTAATCTGATGAGATTTACACATTCTTTAATCAAGAACAGATGATGTTCTGTGGAGTAGAAATCCAGTTTATGCACAAGCACAGGCTACTCTAGCCACAGTAAGACAGGATACAGAAGAAAAAAAGAAAAAAAAAAACCCAGAATAGATACAGTACTTGGAATGCCTGAGATATGACTACACTGGCAAATAGGACAGTGATTTTCTCAGACATCTCGTCCAAGCTTGGAAAGACTGGAGTAAAAGGGGTCTGTTACAAAGTCTCATGCTTTCCTATGTTGCACAGCTCAGGCAAAATTCACAATTTAGGTAAAATCCTTCTCATTTAAACAACTAAATGAGGCTCACATTTATGGGAGGAATTGTGCAAAGATATCAACGCACTTGCTCCAGGGAGAAGAGACTGAGGGTATAAAAAATAAGAGCTTTCTATGCATTTATATAGAGACTGCAACTAATACAGTGCTCCAGGAATATGAACAATGAAGAGGCTGTGGTATAATTTGCTCCCAATAAAGTCTAGAGTCATAAAACTGTACAACAGGAAAGGACTGAGAGACTGAGATTAAAGCAGAAATAGGCACTATAGAAGTAAGTTAAATATGAAAAGCCTCTACAGACAATTCACAAGAATGTGCATACATATACATATATTAAAAAGATAATTCACTTATCTGTACAAAGGCAGCTCTGGTGTAGTTTGGGTGACTGATTTGGGTAAATAACCTGGCATCATGGTCTTGAGGAACCAAAGCTCCATCAGGTTTTTTTCAGATGACAAGCTTTTTCTATCCGCTCAAGATTAAGGGAGTAAAGAAATTTCACAAACATTAAATCCAATCTTTTTGTTTTTTCCTAAACTAAGAAATTATTATTGTCATTATTAGTATTAGAATTTCTGCTAATATTTTTTAGAAACAACCTAAATGACACTTGTAATTAGAATATATTTTATGTAGAAAATAAATTACCCTGGTTTGGAAATAATAGCTCACTGACAAAAACTATTACATGGAGCAGACTCTCATGCAGATACATATATGAACAGATATGAAACCACACTCCTCTGTAGCTTGCAAAGTAAAGTTTCCTTGGAGTTACCTAAAGACACAATGTAGGTCTGAAATAGCTGGACTGCACAACAGAAGTGGAGAGAGGGAAAAAAAAGTGCTCCTTCTTCAGGTTACTGAATGCTACTTTTAGATTAGAATGAAACATCCCAAATTTCACATAACATAATCAGATCACAGACCAAAACAAAATTGGTATTATAGTGGGGTTTTTTTCTGCACATTTCTCAATTTTCATAAATCTTGGATTGTTTCCTTTTACTGCAAAAGATGTGCTTGTTATAAGATACAGCATGTTTCCTCTACCACACTGTGATTATGCTTAGAAAAATTGGTGCAAACAGTTACATCATCAGTAGCAGTTAAATTACTCCATCAGTATGTACCATATTAACCAATACCATCTTTCTTCTACCACTACGGCATTTGCGTACTTACTATTCCACCTTCCTTTGAAACGCCTCAAAGTCATCTCTAATCTTTAAAAAGCTAAATAAGCTTTCTGGTTATCTTTAAATTTTGAAACATGTGATATCCTTCATCCCACTTTCCAGCTCATTAATAAATATATTAAACAATGGTACTTAATGTACAGGTCAGGAGGAGCCAGAAACGTTAACCTTTTGCCATGCTGAAAATTGACAATATACTCCAATATACGCATACTCTATCTTCTGTCTCATTTCTAACTTATCATGGAACTTTAACTTTCACCTAGAACTATTACATTTTCTTAATAATCACTCATGAAGGACTGTGTGGACTGTGTCAAAGGCTTTTTGAATGTCCTTTGAATCATCTCTTTTGGTCTCACCTTAAAAAAAACACCATTATTTTTGAGACATTTACAAATATTTCTTGTAGCCTGAAAATACTGGAGTTTTATTAGATGTGATGGGGATGTGTGTGCTCTGCAATTTTAGTAAACTGAGGCCAAAGAAGAAGAGCGTGGTTTGCCCTGTGAAAGGGCAGACTACGAAAAACAGCTGAACCAGTAACACAGAAAAATGAATCATAAGGCCATTTTTTCCTTTTGGAATGAAGAGCTTCAGTGCTTATGGTAAATCCCACAGGTGATGGAAGACTTGGGGGCGGTGGCAGCAGCAGTACCATGGGAATCACTGCAAGTGCACCAAGGCTCCCATGATGCTGACCAGGACTGTGCTGTCAGCACTGCACAGACACTGGGGGAGATGATAGTCCTGTGTAAGATGAGAGATGACAGTGACAGACTGGTAGGAAATACCTGTCATGATAGCAGGCAATATATGCATCTAAGCTCTCTATACATAGACTGGGGAAGTCTGAATGACTGACTTGGAGGAGGATAATGAGGTACTTCACAGTCATTACAGGCAGCACAGGAAAAAGTACAATAGGGCTTATCTGAAAATCAAAAAGTAGAAAATTAATGGCACTTTTATTTCTTCTTTATGAAGAATAATGGGTATCATGAAGTCAGACAGTAAAGGACTATAAAACTGAAAACAAACTGCCTGTATTCAATGCTTTGAAGGGGAACTGGGGAAAGATGCAGAGAGAGATGTTAGGAAAATCTTTGCAGAACACGGGAAGCAATGAGACAAGATGACATTTGTCATGTGCTGAAAAGAGGCCGGTTGTGGTATATCTGAAATGTGGAGAACCTGCATGAGAGTTTTAGCTCAGTGCACAGTTTAAGAAGCTGTACCTTAGTATGGATGAGAGGGATAGGAAAGATACCCAAATTCCAGATGTTTATGTTTCAAGCTTAAGACAACTAACGTGCTGATAGAGTTGACAGTGATGAAGAAAAAAATGTGAAAATGGAAAGATTATTTCTGTTGGTCCTGAAGTTAATGTCTAAGCATACACAGGCTGGCATGAAGAAGATGGGATGAGTTGTATCTACATGGATTTTGGGTTTTTAGGTTGGTTGTATGTAGGTTTGGTTTTCTGAGGGTGTTTTTTTTTTTTGGTTTTGGTTGGTTTGGGGTGGTATTCTTTGTTAATTTGTTTGTTTGGTTTGGTTTTTTGTTTTGTTTTGTTTAGTGTTTTTATAGATCTAATATTATCTGGAGCACATATCACAAAGATGATGATTAGAGTTCACATTTATATCAGCTATAATATCACATCTCTGATGAAAATGGCAAAGAAACATTTAGAAGGATAAAAAAAAAAAATTAGGAAAGTGCAGGATGGAACTAGGAGAAGAGAAACTCCCTACAATCATTGACAATAGCACACCCACTGAGCTCACACACTGGCTAAAGGATGAAGAAATTAATGTCTGAGCAAAAGAAGTCAATTAAAGAAAGGAGCAGCTTCAACTATGAAATTTTAAACAATTTTTCTGCTTTTATTATGAAATAAATTTTATTTTTTCATACTGCTTTTTTTGGCAATTCCCTTATCACAACAGAAATAATTCAAATTACTTAAAAATAAAAGAAGTCCAGCAGAAGGGTACAGTTGACAAAATCTGTTGCTATTTATTAGTGGCACTGCCAGATCAGCTAAAAAACTGAGTTATAAAATGTGAGAGAACCTACCATATCCAAGAGTCTGTCCTTGGACACTTGCTGTGAAAAGCCACCTTCATCTGCAATGGGTGAACAGGTTATGCATAAAAGAAGACAGACTCTTTTTCTTGTCGACTGCTCAGTATGAAGTGTTAGTTTCTCAGCAGACAACAGAAGTAAGTTGCCAGTGATCCTTGAAGCTATAAGTTCCCATTTGCAAGTACTGAACAGAGCTGTTTTACCAGCCCCATCTGAGAGAAATACTATTTAAATGTCTCCAAAACAGTTACTGATGTATGTTTGGTGTTTGGTGTATACAATACATACTGATGTATGTATGGAGCTGGTGAGGTATTTGGTGCAACCTAACAACTCTCACTTTGGTGTAAACACCTAGTTAAATACCTCTCTAACAGATTCTTAGTGTTCTGCTTAGTGGTCAAGAAATACAGCAATTGTTAAGAACAGGAACTGAATTACACTTTTTTTTTTTTTGGAGAATCAAGAGCAATATGTATTTATTGCTTTGCCAATAACACGTGATGATGTTTAAAATCTATACAACTGCTCTAGACATCACCCAGGTTTATTTGCTTGTTATTTCCGAGTGCTACATCAAAGCTATTCTAATGCAGCTGGAAAAAAAAAATAGTGGGAACAGTATTAACACAAATTCTGACATATTTTTTATATTTTTGGCTTTTTTTTTTTTTGACTGCTGTATTGTACTCAGCAATACTAAGAATTGGCTAATAATGGTGGTAATAGGTCCCAACAAACAAAAACTGACCAACAAATCAGTCAAGCCCATAGTAAAGTTCTTGACTGTGTTGAAGCATAAACAAGAGTTAATGAAAAGTGCATTGTGCAGAATGCAGAGCTAATTTCAGAGTAAATTGTAAATGAAAATTCAAATGGCTCTAAAGTGTTCCAAGAATGAGCAAAAGCCTAGTGACAGAAATAAAGGATCAATGTAAACCTATAAACCCTTACTTCTATGTTTTCTAGATGTGGAAAGCAGTATTATTTAGGGGACTTAAAATGGGTCTTGCAGATGTTGAAAAATCTGTGATTCATAAAATAACTAAGGAAAAATCTAAATCCTATATGGATTCGTCTGCAGACCTTTTTTTTCCTGATCAATACTGTTTTTCTTTAATCTTACTACTTGTCTTACTACTTCAGCATTATGTTTTGAACCTGAATGCTAATATCCTTGATACTTTATTGTAACAATCACTGCTTATTTTGTAATTAAACATTTCAGTCTTTTATCTGGCATTCTAAGCCACCTCTTAAATAACAACTTATATTGTTTCCAGCCTATATTTTTCTAAAATCACCTTGCTTTCTCAACTCGTTGGGGAACCCTTTCAAAACCATAAATGCAGAGAGCAGGTAATCTCCCATCAAAATTCACAGGAGGCATGAGGCTCAACACATTGTTCTCTGTGTACTGTCTTAGCTACCAGCCTGTTCAGCAATATGGTTTCAAGACAACACAAAACTGAATATTACCTAAGCAAAGGCTACACATAATTACATTCTGTAAGTTTAAACTACATATAAACAACTGATTTATCTTATATTAAAACAAAGAAAAAAAATGTGATTGAGTTTCATCCAGAAAAGCTATGGAAATCAAAAACACATGAAATGTAAAGATATTCACTAAAACCCTCATTATATTTAAATTTCTTCTTTTTCTTTTAGAAATATTAAACTTATGAATATTTTAAATTTTTGAACAACCAAGTTTCATTTGCTCCTTTCATGATATATTGGGCAGTATTTGTGTTTTATTGATCCACATGATGTGATTGACAACACTAAGGCATGGTTGTACCACACAAGGATGCAGACAGGCTCAGATGCATACAAGTGTAGATGTGGATTCCTGTTTACAGCTCATATTGTAAGTTGGAGAAAAGTTAATTTATATGAGTAAAGGTAGCCGGTCGTCCTCAGATATCCCCTTCAGGTATTCTATATAGAATATAGAACTCTACATATTCTTCAGGTATTCTGTATAGATTTCCTATAATAACATATCAAATGGTCCTACTTAATCAGCTTCTATTAATACATTTGTTGGTTTCCATAACAATTAAAAAGAAGGGAAAAAACCCAAACTAACACATCAGATATTCAGCCATAGATTGTAATTTGAAAAGAAGAAAATAATTTATTAAGTAACTAGTAAAACTAGCTATAATTAAGAAAATATATTTTTAGGTAAGGTTCTAATAATCAGAGTAATGTAACTGTATACAAAAGACCAAAACATGAAAAAAGTGTTTATATTAGATACAAAAAGAATCTTCAGACGCTATAAATGGATAAAACTCACTGCTTGCTTGATATAAATTACATTGCTGACAATAAAGTGCATTTGAGAGAAAAGAAATCACTTTGCCATCAAGTGATGATTTTTATTTGCAGCAGGAGGGAGAATGCCTCTGGAAAAGCACTCCACTGAATTTTTTGTTGTTGCAGTCTATGCTTGAGCTGGCTGTTCAGGGAAACTGTTCTCAAATATTTTACTGACAAATGAAATGCTGACAAAAACTTGTGCACAGTGTGATATGCCTTACCTGAGATAAATTGTGAGCTAACACAGAGGTGACATTTGAAATAATGGATTAGGTCATCCCTGGGCTTAAAAAGGCAGAATTAGAGAAACTCTGTGCTGATTTTGTCCACTAAATGGTTTGCTGAGGGTCTTGTGCAAAAGTATTACCTAAGTTTACAGGACAAGAACACACATATGAAGTTCTCATAAGTATCTCTCTCCTCCCTTTGCAGACTTCAAAGAAGACAATCTGCTCTCAAAAAGACTCAAAAAGCAGTGCCAGTTTATGAGGAAAAAAGGCAAGAGAAGCTGTGTATGAAGAATATATTCTAGAACCTCAGAAACCTCACTTACCTTGTAATTTTTAAAAACTTCTCTTTATGTACATGCAAATGTATACTTCCTGAATGACAGCTTATTTGTGCTTTGTAACACAGACATTGAAGGGGGTTTGTGTACATTTTCAATACATTTTCTGCAGTCCAAAATAAGAATTCTCCTTTTTTAATGGAACTTCCCCTTCTACAAAAAATTAACAAAACCAAAACCTTGCAAAAAACTAAAACCAAAACATGTAAAATATTTAAAACATAAAAATATTTAAATTTTAACATGTAAAGAATGTCTCTAATACTCCCAATGAAGTTGCTTGTTATGTTCAAAAAAAAAATATTCAGAAGACAAGCGCCTCTAGGCAAATCTTCCACCAAATAATAATAATAATAAAAATTTTCCTGTTTTAAATGCTATCTTTAACCTCAGAGACATCCTTCACATGAACATCCACATTTTCTATTAAATTGTTACTTTTAGACAGTACTCTGTGTAGTATGATCCTCTTAATCCACAATTCAGGACTGATAATCATTCTTTCCTTTGTACATTTCTAGGGATCTGTTGAAATGCTTGACTGACTAAACTACAGTAATTTCCTTTATGCAGTTGTAAATTAAATTTTGTAGAAGTGGAGGGTGATTTAAAAAAAATAAATTTCCTTTTAAGAAACTTAATACAGCAAAGAAAATTCAAGAGGTAGAGACATTCATAGCTCTGCAGTTACACAGGGAGACAGAACAAAACAAGAAGTGACAATTTTACAATTGTGTTATATGTACTTTCTTCACCCAAGCTGACATATAATGTAGGATATTTTACATAAACACAGACCTCATGTTGTTTTTATCTTGGAATACTTCTTTCTCATCTTTTGAATATACCAATAAAGAACTTTGACTGATTTATAAATATTTCTCCCTGCTTATCCGTCACTTTCCTCAGAAAAACACCATTTGTTTACTTTATATTCTGTCAGTTCAAATGGTGCCAAAGTGACTAAGTCCAGTAAAATAAATAATACATTCCCTGGGAAAACCACATGACCAAAAAATAAACTTGAATAAAAGAAGCTGTAGGAATTAAAACCAAACCATACAAAAAAAAAAAA
>VZRH01001941.1:1679172-1759172 GCA_013397555.1 Urocynchramus pylzowi
TCAAAAAAAAAAAAAACCAAACCAAAAAAACCCACAAAAAAAAAATCAAAAAAACCCCAAAAAAATAAAAAAAACCCCCACCCACCCCAAAAAACTCCACCAACTCAAAACCCAAAAAACCCCCAAACCAACCTGTCACCTTACTATTAAGTTCATTAGCGAGCACTGAAAAGGAAAAACGGAAACAGTTCTAGACAAAAACTTAGAGAATGTAGCAACTATAATTACTAGTAATGTTATATAATGTAATTGAAGTATGTATGTAGATATTTTGAGTTTAAAAGTACCTCTTTATAACTTAATGATTTACATAGTAAAGTCCTTATTCACCCCATTAGAGATGGGGAACACCAAACTGGTAGCAGTCCATCAAAGATGCTGCAAATAATGATTTGGATTCTCCAACAAGTTGTCCAGATAAAAGTTCTGCTTTAGATGTTTTTTCATGCAGATTTTGGAAATGAGTATACAAAATTTTATTCTTAGTTTGATCTAAGAATGAAATTTTATAAATGTGCTTCACACATTTATGTGGATGTTTTATAAGAAGGTCCAGCCACTAGATATGCTGACTCCAAAGTTCTAAACCAAAACCAAACACAAGTCATTGCTTATTCACTACACAGACCTTGTCTTTATTACCTGGTTATTCTTGATAGAACAAGATATTTCAAAGAGATGGCAATGATACCACCAAGGGCTGTAATTTGAGCTGCAGTTTCTCTCTGATACAAATGAAACCTGTCCCTATTTCACAACACATTACACAGAGATTGTGGTTGAAGTCAGGCTAAGGACTTACACCGATGGCATGCTTTTATGGAGGTTTTTCTTGAAACACGAATGGAGGAATGAAAACACATTATCCTTTTATTTCTAAAAACTTTTTTGCAATCTGAACTCTTCCTTACAGGTTGTAGAAAACAGAGTTTAATTTATGCATTTTTCAAATGCAACTTGTCAGTTAAAGAGCATATCATATTAAAAAAAAATCTATACATATACAGGGAAAAAAGATAAATGGATCTATGATATAATTCCATGGTTTTGTAGCAGCAATATATAAACCACAAACTAGCTAAGTGAATACTGAGTTCATTTACTTTCACATGGAAACTTCATCCAATTGTCAAACTGACCAACTCCAGAGTTCCACCCTGCCACTGAATTCCTTTCAACTTACTATAGATCCGAAGGCTTATCAGTTTGGAAAGCTAATATGGGGAAGTATCAATGTTTGAAGAGCCTCTTTTCTCCTTCACTATAAAATAATAAAAAAACCCCAAATTTAAAAAGGTCAGCTATTATTTTCATTTGAACAGCAGTGCTAAATGTCAAAGTGGTTGGCATTAAGTAAGCTTGTAAAGTGACTATTTAAAACACCCATGTATGTGCCAATATAAGCACTTGAGACAGATAATCTGAAAGAACAGAGAAAAAAGTACTATGAAAGTACTTGATTTACTATGAAGACTTCTGAAAAACCCCTCCTTCAAGGATTCACTTATAATACCACAGATACAATAATTAAATGCACTTCATGTGAAGTTGATCTGGTACTGATATACTCTTGTACAAGGTGGTTTTGTACTTGAGTACTGTGCAAAAAACAATTATTTGCCCTGAAATTATCTTCATGCATGAAATAATGGCATTTCCATTTTACAGATGGGGAAACTGAATCACAGAATGGTTTGGTCAAAATTATATGTCATATTAGCAGTATTGGACAACAAAATTCAGAAGAGAAATCCACTTGGTGAGTATGTGCTCTGTGAGTGCTGAGCTGTTCAGTTTTAGACAAGCAAAGTGAAAAGGTGATGAACTTTAACTGTTAAAATACTCCAGGACATATGTAACTCTTCTTTACACCAGTAAAGGAATATTCATACATTAAAAACATCTCAAGAGCTTGTTAAATCAGCACTACATGGATGTTTTAAGAGATTCAAGTTCTGGGTGTCCAGTACAGCTTGTCTACACAAAACTGAAACACAGAACTCTGATTTACTTAACGTAACCACAGACTGGAAACTGTAGGCCCAACCACTACTATCACAAATTCATTAGGGGGAAAAAAAAATTCCCTTTTAAAAAAATTTATTTTTTTAAAATACATACTATCCTATATATCAAAAAAATTCTGTTCTGTGGGTAAACAGACATGAATTGCAGTGCCTAGACAACAAACAATAAGCACATTCAACTTCACTGAAACCTAAAGGAGCTGAAGGCTCTCATCTCCATGACAGATCGTGCCCTTTAGAACTGTGAAGTAGCATGGTGGAAAAGAAAATTGGAAAGCAAAGCAAGCCATAAGAAATTCTGAGCACGTTTAAAAAGGGCATGTACCTGCATTCTGGTCCCATTTTTCTATTATTCTTTCCATGAGTACAATTTAACTCTACTGGTTTCTGCAATACTTGCAGCCAAAATAAAATGCTTCTATCCAGATTGCTATGACACCTGCAAGGTATGGATGAAGATCAGAGACCACTTGCTTGAGACTGAGTGCCTCATGTGCTCTGGGCCTCTCCTAGGCTTGGGTGTGAGCATAACAGAGAGGATGGGAAGATGATAAAAATGTTTTGTGACTCCAACGTACTTAAATAAAAATAATCTGCTCTGACAGGAATTTCATATCAGAAACCAGCAAACAGATTTCCATCTAAATTATTTTGTCAACAGCATGGTGGTATCCTTGCTAACCTTATATGGCACCAGTGAATAATTAGATACACAGGGGTGTGACTCCAATTGAAGGTGTTGGCATTGTAGCACTCTGTGAAAATATTAACTATGAGGTTAACTCCAATTTTCTCTTCTTTAATTAAATGCACATGGTACTAATGAGGTAACCTACTGTTCCTTGATAGCACTAATTAGCTAAGAGGAGAGCACACTCTCACACTGCAATTTAAACCTAAAAATAAGGTTGAAATATGCTAATTGCAGGCAATTTAAAACAGTACAAGTTGTAGAACTAGTCATAATAAGGAAAACTGACTGCTTTACAGCTCTGCAGCTGTAACTTTGGTTAAAATCAAAACACCCCACATAATTTTAGAACAATTTGGCAAAATATCCACCAGCCTCCTCAAAAATTGGTAATTAATTCGGAGTATACAATACAAATTAAAAAGAAAAAAAAAAAACAAAACCAAAATTCTATAATTCTATGTATATAGAAAAAGATAATAGTGCCTGATAAATATGAACAAAATCTGATGGAGTCTATGAAGAAAAATATCCTTTTCTAAGCCTAACTTGTAGCCATTAATTTTCCTAAACACTTCTCAGTTTCATCTGTAGAGGTGTTGAGCAGCTGCAGCTTACACTGATGTTGATGGAATCCTGGGTACTCAACTGAAAGTCTGGCCCTAAAATTAGACTCCTGAATGGGGGAAAGAAAAGGAATAAGGGAACATGTTTTCTCAAGAGAAAGTAGATTTTAAAGAACAAATTTGTGTACAACTTTGAAGGGCACTTTCTTTATATGCTAACAATGGTTCAGCTTAGTCAGTGAGTTGTAGATGAAGTTGCATAGCACATTAACTTTTAACAGCATTTTCAAACTTCTAGCTTTAAAGCTTCAGCTGTTGAGTTCAGAGAAGATGACAATCAGTCTTTTGGTCTACAAGCGATTTTGCTGACTAATGCATGGAGGGACAGTGGCCTGAGCTTTAGCAGACCACTTTTTTTTTCCTCTTAGTATTTATTTTCTCCTTTACAGAAGAAGAGTAGCAATGCAAAGAAGATAAAAGGATTACAAGATAGTGATCCTTTATTAAGACAGAAATTGGATATATTAACTGAATAAAGGTGCAGGAAAATCTTAAACTGAATAAAAATAGCATCTCTCATACAACAAAAATGTTTCATCTTATTTTCTGAATTGATAAAGAAAATAAACACTAAAGAAAGTGGTAACACACATATTGTCATTCCAGACAGAAATAAAATCTGTTCATGTGTATTTATAGATATGAATGCATGCTGTACATCTTATAATCTGCAGTTTTCCATAAGGCATAATGAATTATCAATAAAAAGTATATAAGTTATCTGCCTTTATACTATATCCTTTGCTTTAATTTTAAGCAATTATATATGACTACAGTTCATTTCTCAGGTGCTCAAAATTTAATTCCCCTTTAGGATTCTTAGATCAATGCAGTGGTGGGGTCTAGCTCCCTAGTCAATGAAGCTATGCTACACAAAGGACCATTAAATGCCCATTTCACATTTCCTGAGGCATTCTTGCAACTGATAGATTTTCATCAAGGACCACAGCTATCAGATGCTACAAGAAAAGCACAACAGTAATCAAAAGTGTTACTAATGTCTCATTTGCCAGGTGATTCTTAACAACATCAGAGAGTCTGCTTAGTAGTATTTATACTACATTTATACACATGAGTGGATGGACTATTTTCAACTGCAAAGGAGAGTAAAAGACCTAAAAGGGCCCTCACCAGTCTTAGCTGGGCATCATAGTCATCCTGATTCCAAGTCAGTGACTGATTTAATTCTGCACCTGTGAGCAAGAGTAACTATATGATAACACAGATGTTGAGGCAACAACCAGTCCGTGCACCTCAACTTACGTCAATCTCAAAAAGCAAAATGTCATACCCTTCTGAACCCAAAATCTCTCTCCAAGAGAAAACAAACACCTTGACCTGTGCATGTAAACAGCAATGGTCCTGACTCAGGCAACTATGATGATATTAATGGGATGCAAATATGCTCAGACCCAGTTATACTTATATGATATGCTGTGTGGCCCAGGAAAATTGCTGATATTCCATATACAAGAACTGTTAAAAAAATGTTAGTGATGAGTGTCACTGAAAGGCACTTTTTTTCTTTTTTTTTTTCTTTTTTTTTTTTTAATTTGCGATTATTTGCTCATATATTCAGGTTTTTTTTTCCTAATCCCAAAAGACTTCCCTCGGAACTCTTTGAGAACTTTAATAGAGCCAAGATGGCTTGGGCCATCTTTTTTTAAGCAGTCTCTACATGGATGACAGAATCACACAGTTCCCTAATGCACACAGTCTTGGTGCAGAAATGTCCAAGTTGCATCTTTATTTCTGAGATAGAAGCATAACTTCGGTGAGTTCTAAGTGATACTGAAGGTACCCATATTGCATAGCATGAATGACATTTCTGCATGCAAACCCCTCCAACGACAAGCAGTCAAGTGGAAGTAAAAACTTTTCTAAATGCAAAGATAATTAGCCCCACAATAACATCCTACTGAAATGATGCATATAATTCAAATCAATTAGAAAAGGAGGTTGCTGTTTTATCTGGTTGACAGTTGTACTGTAAAGTGATACAGCCAAGTTAACCCTAAAGAAAAGCTTTACCATCTTCAGCATACATAATGAAGTTCCTGCAAATCTTTTCTTTCCTAAATAGTTTGTATTCCATTAAGAGCATTCTAATAAGTGAATGAAAGATTTCATAGGAGGCGAACAGGCTGTGAAGCAAACAGTTACCAGTAAAGTACCATGGAAGTGAATGCAATTTTAAATAATTTGCCACAGGATGAAGCCACCTCTTAAACACAGAGTTATTCTCCTTCTTGAGAGATGCTTTAGAGAAACATGCCTCTCATAAATTAAGAATTGGTTTTTTTAAACTTCCTGCACCTACCTTTTAGGTTGCTCACATAAGTTACCAGTTGTGCCTTGATGACAATAAATAGTAAGAAATTTGATGTCATTAGGTTCTGCATGGAATCCAGTAACTATAGATGTTGCTTTTTTTTGCTGAAACATATCCAGAAATCAAAACCAAATTTTCTTTTTGTTCTTGCAAATAAACAGGAAAACCCACCTGAGCCATGGCCAAAGGATTCAGAAAAGCAGGAAGACCTTGTTCTAGTCTCGTTTGCCCAGCAGTCAGCTGTTGGAAGCCAGTACCCTCAGCCTTGGTTTCCTGAGACACATGGATTTTCTCAACTGTTTGGCCCAGATTCCCACTCCCAAGATTCTCACCCCACCCAGAGCACAAACCTCAGTTTCAAATATGTGACCTACCTCACTGACAGCATATATAAAATTGTCTTGTATATGCAGACATATACAAACCCCAAGTACCTAGTGTTTTCTATTAACAGAATATAAATTACTATTAATCCACATCATATGCAAAAGATATAAGGAAGAAAATGAAACTAAGACATAGATTCATAGTGCTCTTTGATTTTTATACTGGGTAACTTTTATAAACTAGGTCCATACTACAAGAAAATAAAAATTTTCCACCATTTCTTCATTTTGGACATCCCTTGATACTAAATCTCTGTGATCTAAAAATAACACAAAACTCAGCTGATCATTTATATATCTATGCATACTAGCAACATGAGGTAAATAATGTTTAAAAATATATCTTTAACTCAGAGACACAGTTTATGATTGTTTAAACAGAGTTGGTCTTGCAAAATAAAATCCTTTTTAAACACATTTTCTCTCCAATATATACTTTTTTAAGATTTAAGTGAATGAGGCCTAAAGTCTCTGAAGGTTTGTAAATATACAGTAAATGGTTGAAGGAGATAAAAAGTTGTCCTACTAAAGGTTTATGTAAAGTCAAAAAAAAAAAAGGAAAAAAGAAAAAAATATTAGTTCATTTGTTCTTTGAGTCAGATTTTAAAATTGAACTGTGGATATATTTTTCTAAAGAAGACAAAGAGGATTACAATATGTTTATGCAATATATATAAAATAAATTGCTACACAAGAAAATGTCACATTTTAGAAAGGTTTCCCCATATGCTGGAAATTTCTCCTTTACAAGCTCATTATCCAATAGTATCTCTCAAGACTAATGCTCATTTACATGTAAAATAAGAGTATGGTCTACTCTTTAAAGGCACAGTGATAAACACACCAATTTGACAATTACATTAATATGAATATTTGCATAGTCTCCCGTCTACACCTGTTCTTAATTTGAAGCAGCTGCAGAACAAATCACACCACATAATCTGAATATGCCACTGAGTCACATAAACACACCAACCCTTCTCACCAAGTTTTTTTTTCCTCTGTTTGTATGTTTGCTTTGAATTTACATGAAACCACAGAAAAAATATTTTTGGTTGGACAGTTTATATTCATCAGCAATAACTTATAGAGGATCAATTGCCTTTTTTTGTTGTTTTGTTTTGGTTTTTTACTCTGTTTCCTATAACAATGAGCATTCAATTTCCATGACTAGATGAACAGCACAGAGATACTCAATATTTTATAGCTTATTGTACTAGATACACTTCCTGTGAAATATGTTAAAAACATGTGCAGTCACCACCCAGCACAATAAAAGTGTACCAATGAAATCCTTATGGATCTTAGCAAAATGGGACTGAATGGTCACCACTTCACTTTCTTGCAAAATCGGTGCTTTCCACTATTTAGAAAACTCTGTTTTGTACCAGCAGCATAAAAGGAACAACAAAACCACAGTTGACTGATAATTCAAAATGACAGTTCACACTAACGACACATTCTTCCTACATGTATGCTGCTCCTTTTTGATACACAAACAAGAAATAATTGAGTAATTTAAGACATTGACTCTATCCCTATGCATTCTGACTGTCATTAGGCCCCATTCTGTAATGTTAAACTGATTCAAACTGAAAGAAAGATGACGGAAAGGCAGCACATGTGGGAAATAACTGAATACATCACACATGCCTGATACAGCAATGATCACGAAGGATAATGCCAAATGTAAAATGCTCAATATTAATACTAATGCTAAATTCTTTTTCAATGAATAATCAGCAGCACAGACATACAACCCATGTTCTTCTTTCCACAGCTTTCTCAGGAAAAATAACCCATTACAGGGCCTGTGTTGCTTATGAAGGTGTTGCCTACAACCTCTAAACTGATGGTTTTACTAAAAGCAGATGAGACCCTTCTGTGTTTCAGAACAAGTATTTAGAATTGGATATCCTTTTGGACTGGGGTCCACCATCAAATACTGTGGTAGATCTACAATTCTAAGCATCAAAATAAACATGAACTGGAGAGCCAGGTCTGAACAGTCTCAGCCATTCTGACACTGAAACATCACCTAGACAGAGGTGTTTTGTAACAGAAAACCAGCTCCTCTGGTGGCTATCAAAAAGTGTAAAAATTTTTGTAATAAAATAATATTGTAGTAGAGATAACATTGTATGTTATGATGATTTTTTCAGTGCAGAAAAAAGCATGGCACCTGCCCAAAGCTGTCACATCAGGGAGAGCTGACAATGCTTCCCCAGTTGTAGACTAACAGAACCAACATGTGGGGATCCTAACTGTCAGCAATCGGGAACTGCAGCAAAGACAAATGACAAGCAGTCTGGAGAACATGTAGCATCACTGTAAGCTGTCATCAGAAATGGAAATGGGCAAAGAATTAACCTAATTATTTTGAGAATTTTCAACATTAAAGATATGTCTATAATTAAATAGTAAACTATCATTTAGCTGTAAAACAAATAAAAAGTAAAAAATATTTTGTAAAGGAGAGATATTTCTACAATGTGAAGCAGAGGCCAGGCTGCATAACTCCTGGGAACAATTTATTTTGATAGAGATGTCTGGTACTTTCTAGGTGACTTAGCAGGATCCTGGACTGGGAAATTTCTTCCTATTCCTTTTTCCCACTAAATATTTAGCCTCTCCAGGCTAGAAAGAAATAAAACAAATTCCATATTTTACCATTATTTATAGGTTGACTGGATGAGATACTGCATCAGCCTTTGCTGAGCATGGTTTCAAGCACCCTAAGAAACATCCCCAAAGTTGAGTCAAATAACTCAGAAACTCTCTGTGCTGATGTAGCAGAAGAAAATGCAAGCATTCACTGTTTGCTGTAGTCCTATCCAACCTGACAGACATGTCAACTAATATTTATATCTTGAGACACCACATGTATCACACAAAACTTACAAAAGAAAATAAGAAAGATCAAAGTCACACAGCTTGTGCACATTAAACCAATGTTTGCACATCCATAATATCCATGTTGGGAAGAAGAGCACCAACTGATGTTAAACATTACTTAAAACCAAATAATAAAGTCAAAAATCTCATCAAATGTATTTTAAAATAATTCTACTAATGTAATGATATGTAGAAGCTAGCTAGCATGCCCAACATATTGCAAATCTTTTAACATTTGATTAAAAAGCCTGATATGAACATCAATGATGCAATATGATACCTACATCAATTTGTTCATCCCTCCTCATTTCAAATGCAAAGCTGTACTGTGATTTTAAAAGTCAGAAAATTCTTGAAAGCAATCACTGTGGAGTTTGGCACACACTTTTGTAAGAGGGGCATAAAAGCAGCCACTCTTCCTGATGAGGTCTTCGGTTCCCTTCATATTTTTTCACAATGATAAACATTCTTATCAAAGGAAGCGTGGGATGGATGACTACACGAGGGAGAGCTGATCAGCAGAAAAACTAGCACAATCTTTTATCTAAAATTAGCCTCAATGTAAGAGATGTAAATCATAAATTGCCTCCTAGGAGTAAGATCATACCATAATCTTTTATATATATCTTACACTTAAGGTGAGCCATTTTATCATAACCATATCAAGTACTTTTGCCTCTCTTGGATCTCTCAGAGAGTAGAAACATAGACATTGGTCTTAGGAAAAAGGAAACACAAAACATTTTTTTAATTACCACCACCTCCTAGTACAATTTCATTGTTGTTTTGTCAGACCCATAAGAAAATCAGAGGGGATACAATTGCTCTCAGTGACACCAAAAATATGGAAGATTTACAATGAACAAATAGCTTTTAAATATATACCTGATATTTTAATTAGGAAAGCAGTATACCCAGAAACACACAAAGTATGTGAAATACAACAAAAATACCTCAATTTCATATTGACATAAATATTCTGTCAAGCTAAGTCTCTGTTCTACCACTAAGTTACTCTTTGTCACATTCTTTTAGTACTTATTTAACTTCCTACAAAATTGAAATTTAGCTTATTTCAGAAGAAGACAGTCAATAACAGAATTTCATTTTGCCTATTTTCATAGTAGCAATTTATATGAGATTATATGTGAAATGTAGCCCACAATAAAGTAAAAATTAGATTTCTAACTTACCTTGATACTGTGTTTCATAGTTGTGTTCACCAACCTAATGGGAGATGATAGACTGGCACATCAAAAGAATGGAACCTACTCAAAGAATTGTGTTGTAGAGGCTTTTTTAAATGCTTCCCTCACTTCTAAGAAATCCAGGCACCATTTCTCTCCTTTTTTATTGACTGGGCTATTTGTATGGGAACTGAAGACATAAAAGGGAAGATCCCTTTTATTTATGGTGGGAGAGACACTGAAGTCCTGTATGTAGGACCAGGAATCTGAAGGTCTGGGCTTCACTGCCTGCATGGCCAAAGCAATAACATAGATATAAACTCATGGAAGTGCCATGGAAGTTCCAGTGGAACTGAGGTATTACCTTTCCCTTTTCAAAGGCCCCTTTTTAATCACTTTCAGAACATGATACACGTTGTGCATCTGATTCACTCTGTGGGGTTAGAAAGTGGCTGTGTAACTTGAAATAATTTGAAGGCCCAATTATTTTCCTTGAGCTTAATCATATTAATCCAATCTTTTCACCACCATGGAAAGTAGTTATGGCTAGTAAAATGCATGCTGCATCATCCTGATGGGTCACAAAGAGAATTGTTAATTAAGAGATTGAACGGGGAAAGGTTAGATATTTTTAGGGGTTTCCCTCTTAAAAGAATGACTAAAAGCAGTTGTGAGAAGTCCAATGGACTATGGTTTATGAAATGTGAAGTTTGCTGGTGAAACCAGACTGTTCTTGGAGGGAAGTCAAGTTTACTTGAATGGTCAAAAGCACATCATCATTAAAAAAAAAAATATTTTGCTTCTAGATATTGCTTGAAAAGACAGAAGAATGGCAAACTGAATTACACTAAATTATAATTTAGCCCACTGGGCTGCTATTAACACTGGTAAATACTCAGTGCCCAAAGAGAATAAGCACAGTGGCAGACAAATGTTGAGATGTGTTCCCGAAATTGGATACATGTTGCTTGAAAACCTACATCATCCTTTCAGCTTAATTTCATGTTTTTTACTCCACGAAAAAGAGAACAATTAGATCCTGTGGACCCTCAGAAGAACTACAAGTGCTGGAGGGATGATAAAAGAGCAGAGATATCTTCGGCTCTGTATGGATCATATCTCCTTCTCCTTTACCAAGGAATATTCAAAACTTGAGCCAATGGATTGTGGTATTCCCTTAAAAGTGTGAATAATATATACCTACTCCTCATGCTCACATAGTTGGGCATGAAATACAGTCAGAGATGCACAAGTATAAACTAGCTGCCTGCTGTTCAATCCCTCTTGCATAGGCATGTCAGTGATGCATGTCTCTGTGGGTCCCTGTGGCTCTTCCCTCCTTGCACTCTGTTAGTAGTGCCCGAATGCACTGAGTGCTCTCTGGGCATCTGATCCACACTAAAATTGTGTACAGTTAATAATACAAGTAGACCTGAATCTCTAACACAAAGCTTTTGTAACTACACTAGTAAGAATGAAAATAAAAGTTTCATCCTAACAATGAGATCAATAGTGAAGGTGAAATCTAATGCATTTTAAGTTTAAAACCAGTGGATTTTTGATCATGGACTGCTAATCTAGCCAAGTGTCTAGACCAGTATTTGTCAAAACCAATGGTTTCCCACTGTTTTTGCTCTAAGAGAGAAAGCAAATGAATTATGATTCTATAAAATATACTCTTCTTGTGTAAAACACATTTAAAACTAGTAATTAATAGTGAAACTAAAAAAGTTTATATGTAAGGAAATGAAAATCACAACAATAAATGTCCCAGAATGAAAAGAGGAGGAACAATGTATTCACCATTTTTGTGGCACCATTCCAAAGGCTCTGTGCTAATGATGTGCAAACACCAAGGAAAAGACAAGAAAAATATAAAATGATCTGCAGGGTGAAACAAAGGTTTTCAAAATCTTTGTAGAATTTCTGTTGACAGTTTTACAGGGGAGGGAAAAGTGACTTAAATAACAAGGATTCTTCTCTGAAAAAGGATCTTGCTTACGAGTTCCTCCTAAAATCTTTGCCATTCATGGAGGTTTAATTGAGAACCAATTTTTGTGTAAATAATTTGGTCCAACAGCATATCTGATATGTTAGATCTCACCTTAACTACAAGAAGCTATCTTGCTATCACTAAAATTACTTAGAATTTTCACTTTACAAAGTTAAATGATACCACATAAAATAAAGTATTATCAAATAATTTTGTGGGTTTTCAGTACACTGGAACTTATTTTAAGGATGATGCCATTACTGTATTCAAACCTTTCTAAAAGCACTTCTAGCAATGTATTATATTTATAGTCAAAAAAACCCAAAAATATCCAATACATCAAAGAAATTTACATAAATATTTTATCTTGAAAATCCAACCCCTATTATCAATTGGCAGGTTTTACAGATTCAATTAATCTTTGCAATGTTACCAAAACCCCAGAGGATTAGGAAATCAGACTTAACAGCTGCTAATACGTCTCTGGATGCATTTTAGGACACTATTATTAAAGTTATTAAGGCTGATACAGTTGCACTTATGTTTCTTAACTACAAATATTCTAAAGAATAATGCACAAAGTCATAATTATTTGCTTCTAGATGTATGGCTGGAGTGTTACAGTACTGCCCCAGACCAATTACAATGATTGAATACTCACTCCAAGAACTCTAACCAAGTATTCCCCATCTGGCAAAAAAATTAAAAAATTTCTAGACTAAACTGTTTTTTGGATGCTAAATTAGTATGACTTTTCTTAATGTGGAAAAGAGTCCCCTCTCTTAATCTTAATTCTGAGACTTATTGGGTCATAGTATATGCAAGACCTTAAAATGGTTGCAATAACAATGATCTAATAAGTGGGCTGTTAGATTAATTCATTTTATTTTCAGGTACTATGAGACAATCACCTCAACATTATAAACACTCTAAAACATTCTGAAAGGGGTATTTTTGGAAGAAAAAAATATTTTACAAGTTGGTTGGGTTTTTTAATAAATTCTGTCTCGTTTCAGTGTATCTATTGCCATGAAAAGCAAGTTACTTTTAGAATCAATGCCTTCCTATTAAAAATGTCCATATTTATTAATTCAATGGTATTTCTTACAAGTCTTACTGATGATTATGAAGTCAATACATTTTTGTATCTAGCAGCCTGAAAAAGTCCAAAATATATTAATTATGGGAAAGCTACAGCTACTTAGATTGTGCTCATAGAATTGTTTTCTCGTAATCTAACAAATGAGTATTAAAATATCCGAAATGGTCATACACTGAAAGTGAATGTAAACAGATGAAATGTTATGGATTTAGGATGCTACCTGAATTTTACTAAATGTCAGTTATTATCTAGTATTCAGTCTTTTCTATTCATACAATAGGACATAAATATGCAGAAAATAAAAATTATTTCTGAAAAAATAGAAAACTATCATTTTCTCTGGGGTGTTTTAGAAAAATTCTGTAACTTTAAGAAGGCATTAAAATCCCTTCAGAACATCTTCAATGAGTCTTTACCTTTTTTAAGAAAACAGCAACCACAAAGAATATCACAGCACTTCAGGACTAGAAGAGATTTTCTGAGTTTTAGTTTTTGTTTTATCACTCTAATTCACATCACATAAATCCCCTCCTAAGCTGTCAAGCCATAACTTTAAGCAGTCAAAATAGCAGTAGCTATTGGTTCCAGTGCTTCTACTAGAACAGTGTTCCAGAACTCTTTTCTCTGCATAGTGAAAAACTTTCTTTTCCATAGTTCATTCATGCTTACCTTAGCTGCATGTTACCATATGTAAAACTCTTTTAAAGAAATATGACAAACATTTCTTCATTCCTAAAGTTTGCTTTTTGACTCAAATTGCACAGAGCAATCCCAACATTTCACCTTTTCTGGAGAAAACTTTCTTGTACTTTTATAGGATGAAAATGTATCCATAATTCACACAACCTCACTGTAGGTGCATAGCAAACAGGCCAAGCTATCAGTCACAGTCAGAACAGTGAGACACCTTCACCCCAAGGATATTCAGGGTATCAGTACTAGAATCCTGAATCTTTCAGCAGAACCTATAGGGAGTACATTTCTAATATGCCAATAAGCCACCAGAAACTAGGTGGATCGCACGTCTCCACTATTCCAGATGATATCTCAAAGATCTCTTTTAAAACTGAAATTTAATATTTCCCTATTTTAACTGGAAACATGGTTTTAAACTTAAGATAATATCTCATTTTTCTCACCTATGTTATATCTCTGGTCATTCGTGGTTATACAGTGACCAAAACACTGAGCTCCTCTTTTCCTTTTTCATTTAGGTGATGGACGTAAGACTAAAGAAAAAATAAAATTCTCAGTTCTCAAGCACATGACTGTATTTTTTTCTGTATTTTCTAACATTTATTAGAATTTACTTTCTAAATTAAATTTTTGAAAGATATCAATCCTGTGCAACAGCCCAGCCCTCTTGTAAACCCTATCTTCCTATTTTGTTTTTCATGGGTGAAATGCATGCCCCCTGTTGCTACAGAAGGCTTAGAGTTTGGCAGTTTTTCTTCCTTACCCTGAGTATGGGTTCAGCCATTTCTAATCAAGATATATTTTTCTGCATACACTAACATCAATCACAATTTGCCACTAAATTTGCATTATTAATTCCCCTTCAGATACTATGCCCTTAAAGAAAGGATTTTCATGGTATCCTACTCTGTTCTTAAAACAGAAATATACATTGTTTTGCCTATGATTTCACCCTTAATCTTCTAATAAGAAATATTTTACTTTAATTTGGAAATTTGATTATTCCTAAGCATCAAGTCCACAGCTATCTGTGCACTAAATTACAGCTGCATCAATCTAGAAATCACTTCTGCCAGTACAGAGTTGATTTTGATATTTTTTTCTCACGTGTTGGGTTACTGTATTGGTTCTCCTCAATACTGTGGAAGCTGTCTTTCCTATTAGACAGAAAGTATATTTATTGAATAAATGGATTTACTGTGAATACTTGTGGGAAAATGTCATTCTTCATTTATACTTCAAGTTCTTGGTAAGATCCTTGAAGCATATCAATGTTGCTGAAACACTGCACAGTTCCTTTTGTATATATTATTATTATACAATTGCTTTTCAAAGCTTCACATAATCAAGTAGTAAAGCACTGAAGTAGTGTTTAGTAAATTTTTCACCATTAATTCTATTTCATAAGACCTTCATCTGTCTATCTCAAGAAAATATCAGAAGCATAAGAAGGCATAAAAAGACCTAGAACACCAAAGTGGCAATTGTTAACCTCCTTCCACAACAGGATGGGCTGATATGCTTTTCCACCAGGCTCTGTGATTGCTTTTTCATCAGCACACATGCTTTTCTTCTGTAGCATTACTGCATACTGCGTGATCATTTGGATAATTTTAACACTTTTTAACACAATTTTACATGTATACATCCCAAGTGATGGCAAACTAAAATTGACACCTATGTTGATTTTGGCATACATTCAGATTCCTGATTAGCTGGCTCCTCACACCCCCAGTGAAATCAGCTTGCTTGGTAAAGCAACTGGACAACTATGACATCATAAAATAATGTCTAACAATTAGAAAAGTCAAGAAATTAATTCAATTCACAAAGCAAAATTAATCTGAAAATCTTATGTGAAGAAATCATCTCAAGGAATCCCATGAATGGCTAGAGAGAGAAACTGAAACTTCACGTGCAAAGTTGCATATGCTACTATTAACTGAAAAACCTTCATTATTTAGTCACAGAACTTTGGTTTTGTCCAAAAATTTTCTTGACTTTATAATTGCCTGATGAAAGAATTCCCTTTGGCTGGGAAAGAGAAAAAGAAAAAAAAAAAGAAAAAAAAAGAAAAAAGAAAAAAGGGACTTTCCTTAATAACAAATTGACTAGAAGCAGCTCTGAAATATCTACCCCCATCTAGAGATCTAGAGCATTCATAGAAGATTTTGTTTAGTTGCTTTTTCTGCTTTGGTAATTTCTAAATCGACATACACTAATGTGTTTTTCAAATTCAAGAGTATCAGGAGAGCCTTGCATGAGTGGTGTGATCCTAAACTGGCATAATTAGGGCCCTGCCTGGGAGCAGACCCATTAATAGAGCTGCACACTGAGTGGGGAACCATTCACACTTTCCCTCTCAGCTCTTCACGAGCTTTTCTGGGCAATGAGCCAGCTGGTAAGAAAATCAGGCTGATCCAACCTGTTGCAAGAGCCTGGAGCAGTGGCTGAAGGGAACCTCCACCTCCCAGCTCTGCCCTGGGACTGCTCACACGGCCCCAAGAGGAGCAGTCACAGCCGGCTGTGCTGGGAGGGACAGCAGCAGGACAGAGCTTTCCAGCTGCTCAAGAAGGCAAATCAACTTCTCAGCAGTCCTTGGGGATTCCTACAGTTCAGAATATAAAAAACAGCCCGCTCATCCCATACACAGCATTATTTCCTGGTGTCAGACAGGCTGCAGATTCTGCTGTGAGGGAAACATGAGTTTGCTGGTCTGCCATGTAAAAGCTGCTGTGAAAACACCTAGACACTGTCTCTGAAGGTTTGTCTTTCTGAATCCGAATGAAGAACTAGACTGTGTGCTCTCCCTCTACTCCTAGCTCTCCAGAAGTACCAGAATCAACAAGAGAGAAAGGGGAAAGGAAAGACATTCCAGTGATGTAGGTGATAATTCCTGGACAGTAAGAGTAACAGATTGACACATCAGATTCTGCACAGACATGTGTTCCACATTAAAATGCCTCTTGAAATCCCTGATCACATAATAATCCTAATTAGTATTCTGCACATTCAATACCTGTAAACAGAACTTGCATAATACTTCTTTCCTCTGAATCAAAAATATTTTATAATATTGCAACAATGTTTCAGGATAAAGAGGTGATCTCTGCATCAGCCAGTTGTTTGTGGGCTTTTTGTCTCCATTAGATAAAGATGAATCTATTATGTGCCAACTTCTGTTAGAAAAGTGCTAGTTAAAATTTTCCCATGTTACAAAGATCACACATAAGGTTAGCTGGAATATTTTATACTACTGAAAAGGACAAAAAGAGATAACAGCTCAAGGTGATGCACATACACTTTAAACTAAAAAGAAAACCATACTAACTAGTGCCACTTTCTTAGTAGATGTATTTTTTTAATACTGGAAGTTTTCAAGAGTAAAATGTGACTTAAAGTAAATCTGTTATTAGAAGGTTTTACGACAACATGGAACACAATGCAAAATACGGGTTTTCATGAGTAGAAAAGGTTGTCAAAGACAGGACATTAGTCTTTGGAGCAAGTTCTGTCTGTATAAGTAAGAACTTCCCAGCAAGTTTGTGATACCGACACTTCCACTGTAAATGAAATAATCTCCTGGGTTTTTTTCCTTTATTATTGTATTTATACCTCTTCCTTAATGGAACTCCTGTTTTACTCCTGTAAAACTCCTGTTTTACACCATATAAGCTTGAACATGGATATTTCTCCTTTCCCTTCCCCCTCCACCTTACGTAAAAATAACTCCCTGCCTTGTTTCCATCTCTGGGGGTTATCCTTGTCTTTAGAGTGGGTATTACCGATGCAAATTTCTGCACGTCAGAGGATAACTGCATATTCCTCCAAATAGACTTACAAGGGAAAATGGGACTTACGGTTTTCCAGCAGCTATCTTCCAAATTTAATTTACCCCAAGCCTCACTGTTTGCTTATATGTAGGCCACACATTTCCTCTAGAATTATACTCGAGAGGGAGAAAGACTGTTTATCACTACTCTCCTCTTACACTACATATTATGCATTTGCATCTTTCTGTATCAGTGTTCTCTACCATGTACAAAATCTTCCTACTTCTTATGCTTAGCAGCATGCATTAGATAAACAGAAATATGTAACATGCAGTTTATGAAAAAAGAGTTTTAAACCAGTTAGATTTATTACTATTTTTGTTCAATGTAATGCAAAGAAAACTCTCTAAGTTACAACCATAACAAGTTTTTTTGCTGCTTTTAAAATGGCACTTTTTGACTGATATTAGGCCTGCATGGTTGAAGTCAAAGTGCATTAAATCAAAAGATATAATTTAAAAGCAGTGGGGTTTGCTTCTTTTTTCCCACATTCCCTATTTCTCATCTCTCATCAAGTCCTTATATATGTTTAAAAAAAGTAAGTAAAGGTTACAATATTAATGATATGTTTGCTTATTTATTATGTGCAATGAATTTTAAACTCAGGCCCATATGAAGATCCAAAGGGAGATGACCAAACTAGGAGAGAGTAAAGCAAGGAGAGTGGGTTAAAAGAGACTATGAATATCTTTTCATGCTAAATTTTCATGCTAAATTTTTGCATTTTGAGCATCTTAAAAAAAAAAAAAAAGGTTCTTCTGATGTTATTAACCAATGAAATAAAAATTAAGTAATTAAACTTAAGTGTATACATTTCCCAAATTTTATCAAATTATTACACTTCAGTGAAGTGCTTATGCTAAATAAACAAAGCTTACCATAACAACTCAACACTCCATACAGCATGATATTTATACAACTGGCTTGGTACACACTGAGCTTAACCCTTTGATTACAGGAGTCATGATTTCATGACATGCCATCCTCTTACAGAATGCATTTGTACTCATGTTGAAACAACAAATCTCCTAGCCTGAATGAAAAAATAACTAACCAATTCATTGTAGATATACTAAACTATGGGGCTGAAGATAATTATCTACTTATTCTCATCGACATAACGTTCACAGTCTGACTCTGTGAAAAAAACTACTCCTTTAGAGACATTATGGGGAATAGAAACAACCAGGCAAACAAACAGAATCACAGCTGTGCAGATCACCATTCTATGCAGACAACAACAGTGTGAGTATCATGGACAGATTAGTCTAAGCACAGAGACTGCCTACCTGGAAGGGAAATAATTGCAATGCTGTACACGAATACCCCCCAATGGCTGGAAATTGACAGCATTTACCTTTGGGTTATGCTTGTGCTCTCACAGTTCTTGAAGAACCCAAAGTCTCACTCATGACTGTAAATGCTACATGAAAATAAAGCTGCCAGTATTAAAACTCAAGCTGATACCAGGTTCTTCAGTGGCTCTAAGGACAGTGACTTTCTGCCCTAAGAAAAGGAACTACATGTTCTAAGAGCCAAGGTGACATTTTTTCCTGTTATGCCTCCTTTGGAAATTTGGTGATAAGGAGAGAAATCCTTAAAAGCAATTAGTAAGCTTCACTGTGGATTACCATTATAACCAATTCTACAGAAAAGAAAAATATTCTGAAACAAAAAATAGCACTACAAAAATCTTAACCTTACTACAGCAATATTTTACTGGATGCACATAAAATAGTAAATGCTATTATCTCATCATATCCAGGTTAACATTACCCTCAGCTCTCATCACAAACCCTCCATAGCTATTTTGCAATATGTCATTAATCAATGTATGTACTGATTGGATCCATTCAATTGGTGCATCAGTGTAATGAATGGCATATATAAACATGTTTCAAATACATTTATTCGGATATCTATACATGAAAGTAAAATCACTACCACAATTGGTACTCAAGCTTGTCAAAAGGGATGTTTTTCTTCTTCTGTTTTACATAAGACATGCTAATGGTTATGCCATCTGCAGTGTGAAACCCAGACAAATGTAAATGAAAGTAATAGTAGATCAAGACAAGTGTCTATATAAAACTGCAATTTTTGCAGGTATTCTGTTAACTCACAATCTAAATATAAGCCTCCTGTCCCTGAAAATATAGGATATGGAACTTTTGCATTAGAAACTAAAACAAAAACTTCTGCACTTTTACAATAGATCACATAGCTAGTGGTACATTTGTAAAGGCTTTTCATGAGGATACAAAAGACACTAAAATTATTCTAGGAAAATTTTAGCAGTTCCCCTAAAGACATCCCCTCAGTAAAGCACAGTAGAACATGAAAACTTACCCAACACCCTCTTTTTGCAAAGTTGAGGACACAAATTGGAAGGTTTCTTCAATCAGCTTTCAACTTGCTGATTAGCTAGTAGGTGCTGTAAGTCACTAAAATACTTGACTCATTATGAAACAACAGAGAGAACATACATAAAACCACCATATGCTACTGTCCCCCCAAAAAGATAGCCACTAAAATAAATACTAGTTTTTTTCCTCTTTGTCTCATGGAACAATAGAATAGCTTACATCAAACTACAGAGCACAAGATGCATGGCAAGGCTTACCTAATAGCCACATTTGCTTCCAGATGTGTGAGCTAGTTTTAAAGGTCTTATTGCATTTTTACTAGATTTATAAATCTATTCTAATGTATTGACAGTTGCCAGATTAATAAATTGCTCCAAAATGGAGGAAATTAGATATGCACTAATTTAAAAGTATTTTAAAATGTTAGGAGTAGTCTGTTTTCTCAGTCACAAACACAAGTATTTCTGCCTTATAACTTTCAATTTTGTCTTTTAAAGCTTATACAACTTTAGTAATTTCTACTGGTAGAAGATTTTGGCTAAAGTTATCATTAAATTTGGCATAAGAAAATAATAATGCCTAACAATTTTATGACAGTATTTGGTCAAACATGCAACATGATGATCAAAGTGTGAATTCCCACTACATGAAGAACAATGAACAGTAAGAGACAGAAATAGAAAAGCTCGAAGGACTCACGTCCAAAACCTTTATGCATCTTTTTTCACTAAAAAAGAAAATTAAAATGTAGCTTGTGCTCATACCTGAATTTACATGGTATTTGATACATAAAACCAAATCTGGGAGCAAATTCCATTTTTCCTCTCCTTTTAAAATGAACCAAATGAAGTGTTCAAGGCCAGTAAGAGACACTGGGTACACACTGATGATGGAAGAAAAAGTTGGAGACATAAGCAATAATCTAGACTTTAGGGAGCATGTAACAATTCTGAAAATAAAATTATTTGCTTTATTTACTTCCTGCCTCTCAAGTGTGACTCATGAGATGCTGATGCCTCCTGGGGAACAAGTGATACAGCACCAACATGCCAAGCCCTAGCATTTAAAGGGCACCAGGCCATAGTTAGTGTTTTGAGAGCATGAAAGCACTAGAGTCCCTCTCTTCAAGTCATCATCTTCTGGGTTCTGTGTGTGACTGTCTTTGCCTCCAAACATGCTTTTCTATAATTTCAACAATGCCTACCACAAACAGTGCACCCCCAGACTTCTTTAACCCTGAAAAGAAAGTTTGTAAATGGGTGGAGAATCTGAAAAGAGAAGTCAGTAGCTCCTGGACTGTGCTGGTTTAAAAGGTGGAGGATTAAAGAAAAAATATGGAAAACATATACTGGGAAAATACCACTATATACTGGGAAAATACCACATTTATGCCTGTTTCATATACTTTCCTTATTGCATAGTGCTGGCCAATTTAGAGACAGAACATAGGGCTAGATGGATCTTGTACACTCCTTATACAACCCATGTTATCTTTCAGAATGAGGAGCTAGCAGAATGAAGCACTTTCACAATATTCATTAAATCATTTTCATGGTTCAAGCCTTCAAGGTCACTAATTCCACTTTAAAAACTTAAAAAACCCACACAGTTCATAAGCTTCTACCTTTATGGCTACTCTACTTATGTGCCTTCAGTACAGAAGGTATTTGATACAAAGCAAATGTGAATTTGCAGATACAAAGCAAAGTCAAGGGTGGAGAGTGGAAAGTTGAGAGGGTCCCAGGACTCAGCCTCAGCCAGGACTGGACTACAACCACAGCATGGCAGGATGTCATCATGCTATGTTTTCCTTTTTTCCATTTTCTTTAGTCATATTCCTAAATTCTTGTTTGGTTCTGAGCAAATAAATAAAACCTTAAAAGCGTATTTGAAGAGAGCTGATCAGGATCGTGGAACTGTTTGCTGTGTCCAACACTGCTCTACCAAGTTTCACAAAGAAAAGGAGACAATGTGAATCACATTCAGAAATTGCACAAGTGAACAAATTTCACAACATTTCCCTGGTGGAGAAAAAAATACATTCTAGTGCCTGGGGTCCTCCATTATGCATGACAAAAACTAAAAATGAGATAAAAACACCCTACTCCATCAGAAAACAGGGGAAGTCCTGAGAGAATAAATGCACACCCAGAAAAATAGATGTGAGGAAGAGAACAGTAGGATTTATACTTTTTTAAATTTCCCGAACAAAATAAAATTGTCTGCAACAAAATGTAGTTCAGCAGTTAAGCACCCATATTTGGTCTATATACAAGAGAGAACAAGTTTTGTCAGCAGAATGCAATTTGATATGGAATTCTGCACTAGGAATAAACGAATTAATACCTCATAAAAATACTACACTGACAAAATTTTTCAAGAATAAAACTCTCTTTATGTTTTTACTAATGTATTTTAAATAATTATTCAATAGCAGAACTTCTGTTCACCCATTTACAGTCTAAAACCCAACAACATCCTAATGTAAAATTTCATGACATATGTTTTTTTCTAAAATGGCAGAAGCAGCTTTCATAATTTCATGCACTTGTGTTGGTAAGTTTCTGAACACTTCTCTGTCACTTAGGTATAGTAACTGTGAGGTATTTAGCTTTTCTTTTTTTTCCACCGACACTGTTTTGCTCCTAGTCTTAACATGTTTTTACAATTTAAACCATGTACGTATAAAAATCACATACCAATTTTGCAACATGTCTATAAAGAATTAATGTACCACAGTTACTGAACTCAGACTTAGTCTCAGACCTTTTAAGCATGTAGAGCCACAAAAGGCTTTTGTATCCTGTAGTGTTTTTTCTCTGTGAAGTCAGCAGCAAGAAGCCTGTAAGCAGCAGCATGTGAATATGCACACACGGGTGAGAGGACAGGCACTGGCACACGCCCCTCGTGTGAGCGAGCCCGGCATTCTTCCCTGACATTAAGGTCCCAAAAGCAAGGAGACTCTACTAACCTGCAGCGGTCTCTGTTTCTCACTGCCCTTAGGAGATTTCAGTCCACTTGTCTGTTGCTGTAAAAGCAGCTGCCTTGCTGCCTGGAGTGCCTAAAAGTAAAAAAAAAAAAAAAAAAAAAGTAAATAAATTCGACCAATTCCTAGAAAGAAATCAGTTACTCATTGCTAATGTTAGGTAAAAGTCCAATTGAATGAACAAAATCCCCTCCTATTAGATTTGCATTTGCTAGATTTCAGACTTCAGGGTTTTTTGGTTTTTTTTTTACTTGAAACATTAAAAAAAATATTCTGAAAATACATATATAAAACTTCACTAGAATATATGGATGTACATGAAATCCTGCAGGAAATAAAGTTAATTTGTTTGAAGTGCTTGAAGAGGAAAAATCATAAACTGCATCAATAGCCTCATTTCCACAAGGAACTTGTCTTTGAGTGTTCAACTAAAATGCCCACTCCCTTGCAAATTATCATTCAATTTGCATTTTCGTATTACAATTTGAAGTAAAAGCAAGTAGACTTCAAGTGTTACCAGAAGCTGTAATTAAATTTGACAAATCAACATCAGATTATCTTGAAAGTGAATTAATAAGGATATTCATTGAAGATTAAAAACACTTTTTGTACTTACAATTCAAGGAGAAACCTCTCCTTTGACAAAAAAAAAGAGTACAGTTTTAATGCCAAATAAAAATGAGTGGTTTTAATTTGCATTCTTAGGAAAATCAGAGAACAAAGAAATTATTACTCAACCAACCAGATCAGGCTCAGGGATGACAGTATACCAATCAAAATAGAAGATGTTTTCATTTATTTTACGTTTTCATTTCAACTCAGCCAAATACAGTTAAACATATGAAATGTAAACAAACATTCCACCTACCCCAAGAATGCTAATCTATATTATTTTTCCCTATAAAATTATTTTTTAATTGTCAATTGTTATAAAGCGGTACTTATTTAGAAATTAAAAAAAAAAAAACAGCAAAAGAAAACCAAAAAACCTAATTCAAAACATTTCCACTGAAACTACCTGGAGAACTCATTTTTTTCCCCTTAGAAAAATCAGTTCAATAAATAGCAGTTATAGCTTTACAACGCTTCACACTATTATTTCTGTTATTAAAACCTACTGTAGATGGAATGTACTGCAACAAATGCCATTTGATCAATGTTGCCTAAAATAATAAAGATTCTCAACTGATAAAGAAAGGTACAATTTTGATTAGACTCAAATGAGCTGGTTTTTAAGATAGTTTCTAGTATCCATGACAACAGTTGCTTTGACAAGATGTGCATATGGCATTACACTGCCAGCTGGTGTGAACAATGTTTGAACTACTGCATTGAGATGCTGAGCAAACAGAAAAAGTTGCCACGTCTTAACCCTCAGGGAAGGCAGTCATCCCCTGATCAATTATGAAAAGACAGAGAGAGGGCTGCTACAGTCTGGCTCCAAGCAAGTTTTCTGAGAAGGCAGGCAGACATAGAAAACCAAAGTAAACAAAGTGAATGCACTAGTACCATCTCCTAACAACATTGATTTGTCTCCCCATAGAAGGCCCTGGTACAAAGTTTGCAGAGCAGACTTTTAACATTTGGAGACATTCCCACAACAATCCCTGTATTGTTTCATCAAATTCTCAAGTAATTACAGGTCAGCTACAGAAAGAGTATACATTCCTCTGAACCTAAGCAATGAAACGCACAGAACTATCTTCTCTCTGCCAAAAATAAACAAAAGTTAACATATTTAAAAGTGTACTTGAAATATTTTGTTACCAAGGAACACTGGGTACATGATCTCTTCTGCACTCACACTTCTTGAGCATATCCTAAAGGACAGTATTTCTCTGCCAGAAAGCAGAGTTAAATGTGTCTGTTGACTTCAGGGCCACCAGGAATTGGTCCCAACTTCTTGCAGTGGTTGAAGCAAAAACAGATTAAAAGCACTAACAGAAGATCTGTGGCAAATTTGTATTCCTTAATCTTTAGTGCTCTCCAAAAGGAAAACTTGAATGGAAGCAAGAGAACTACTGCACTGCTGAATTCATGAGAGACTGCAGAGGAAAACTGACTTCACCACTTGGGGTGACACTGCCAGGAGATTGAGAGAAGAGATCTGGACTAAGAGGAAACGGAAAAAAAAGATAAAGACAATAATCTTTTATTTTTGGCAGTTGCAAAAATCCTAATCTTCCTCAGCAGCAATGTCCTCACAGCAATACAATAAAACAAGCAAGTAAGCATCCGGTAAAGCTGTACATTTACAGTACTTGAAAATTAGAGAATTATAGTCTGCTGTAGCTTAGATTTAATCTAGACTGATTTCAAATTGTGGCTAGCATACTACTGTGGAATAAGCCTAAGAAAGTATGACTTCCTACAGCTAACTACAAAAAGAGTCATACTTCATGAAAAAGCAAGGCAGCACAACAGGATATGCTTGCATAAAAGGCTCTGCTACTTAAACTATTTTGATTCATATGTGCTGGTTGGGATATCTCTAAAGAAGTAAAGGCTTATCTTTTAATACAGAATGTCTTATAAATGATGACTACCTGAATACTTCAGTGATCTTATTGTGGCAGTTTAGATTATTGTAAACACAGGAGATAGAAGAAGAACAGAAAACAATTTCAAGAGATCAGAGATGATTTAAAACTCATAAGGAGAAATCACTGTCAGCCTTAGTTCTTAAAGCAGTCATCGTATGGTATTTTTTTCTCCAAGTGTGCTGCTTAACTTTACATTTTGCTATATGGTAAACAACCTCTCAGAAACACTGTTAATTTCAAAGTATTATTACTGACATTATTCATAAGTGAAGATCATGAGACTATAAAACATTAGTTCTAAAAATTCATTTGCTGCTATTAAATCTTTGCAAAACAAATTGACAACTTGAAAGTATCTTACAAAATTCATAGTTTAACATCTACACTTCCAGTAAACACCCATCCCATGTATAATTTATAAATTTCTCTGACAAAAACTCGTGATCTAAAGACAGTGTAACGAAGGCAAAATAACAGACGCTTATAAACCTGGCAAATTAAATTTATGTTGCGTCTCACCTCAAGTTAAGTGCAGAAAGAACAGCTTCTAGGGCACTCAAAATTGTATCTAGTTCCCAATAACACTTGTTTCAAATTAAGTAGGAACTTTTCCTTAATTATTTAAATTAGTAAAACTATAAAAAAAAAATCCAATGTACACAAAAGCAATAAAAAGAATGGAGGATTAGAAATTTTTTTAATTACGTAAATGAAAATCATTATGATGCTTTAAGTAATGGATATATAAGAAGGAAAAATTGGGCATATGGTTTCCAGAACTCACTGTGTCTTCTAGTAAAATATTTATTGGGAACACTACTTCTTAATATTTACTATGAAGCTTTGGCTTAGCTAAAACATAAGCAGAAAAGAAATGAAAATAATTGCATATAACTCACACTATGGAAGTTGATAAATTGTTGTAGACTTTGCCGTTTGTTGGCAATATTACTGGGAGATATAACTTCCTTTAATATTGTATTCCAAACCCTTCTATTTGATCTACGCGTGATTCCAAATTATTTTTAAAGTTTTATCATTTTAATGAAGTGAAAGCTGTCACCTAAAGATGGTAAGCTTATTACTTTGTTTTTTAGGAATTAAATATATGTGTATTTGTAGGAAACAGATGTCACTCATATCATTCCTTTAAAACCAGGAATGTTTAACCTATCAGCCTGTTGCATTTGAGACGTTAAAATGAAAAATGACATCTATGCCCATTAATATCGTCAATGTATAAACAGCACAGCGTGACACATTCTTGAGAGCTGAAGGCTACAAAATCTCTCTGAAACATAAATAACAAAGCACTCAGAAGGATATTTGATGTTGATATTCATCTCTGAGAAAAACACTGCTGCCTGGGCTTCTTATGAAAATAGATGCAGCCCAAATGGATCTCCTGTAATTGGTTTCAGATAGCGAGGTCAAAAGAAATATGATACAAGAAACTATTATGTGGAACAGGCGAAACAAGAATGTTTATACAGGCACTCCCTATTTATACTGACAAGAGGTGTATACTCTGCAGATAACCAAAACACTTGCCAGAAGTCGACCAGATTCTTTTCTTTCCTAATTCTGAATACCTATTTTATTTTTTCCAATGACTGCATACCCTAACATTCCTGCTGAACGCAAAATAAGTTTCTGAACATCTAAGTTTCCAAATGGCTGAATATGTCAAATGAGAGTCATCTCACTGGTAGCACTATGCAACCGAAACGTATCAACATGCTAAGCTGGATTTAAGGCCAAAGACTGCTCTGCACTGGTTGAATAACAAGTTAACCAAATGATTACACAGCTACATTTATTATAAAAAAACACTTCAGGAGAACCTCTGACCTTTTATAACCTGCTCGAGGCCTATTCTCTGGCTGACTCCCAACAAGAATCCCAGAATTACCCACAGTTGTACAAAACCCTCAAAAGATAGTGACTGAAAGAGAACATTGTTTGACTCTTCCTAATAACACTCAAATGATATGGATAAACCTTTGTCTCTCACTGATTGTGTTTGCCCAGAAAGTTCTCTAATGAATATCAGAGTCAGTCAGCACAGCAGCTTATAATCTTTCCAAATGGAGTACCAAAGCAGCTAGCACTATTCAAAGAATCCTGAATTTAAGATGATCCAGCTCCTTTCCAGCAGCAGTCTCTCCAGAAGCCTTGATAGAGAAGGCAAACTCTCTATCTAATGTTCCCCAGTGAAAAACACTCTTTTTTTCTTTAAGCCACACAACCAAAACTGAAGACAAATGTGCTACACTGGAAAGCCCACCTGTATGCAAGAGAAATCCAAGCCACATAATCTGTCTGATTTCACCTACGAGAGACAGACTGAACAATTTTTACAGTGTTTGCTATAGAAGTAGACCAGATAGCTAAGGCTGTTGGCATCTATCTCAAGGAATATATTACCTAAAAAAACCTAGATGTTCCCTAAGAAAGATTTCAATCAGTTAACCCAACGTCAGACTATGCCAATACTCAAACAAAAAAAAAGTTTTTCTGTCTTCTAAATCTAGATTAAGGTGCCTTGCCTAGTAGTAGAACACAAACCTGGAAGAAATCCGAATGTTTGAAACTATATTATGCTCCAGCAGAAGAGGCAATAGTCTTTGACACTGTATTACAATCCCAAATAATTTGGATTAAAAAAAGGCTACTAGACAGGAGGACAAGAAGTGGTAGTGCCCACTAAATGCAGTAGTAAACCCAACCCTACAGGGCAGGATTAAGTGAACCTTGAATATGTTTGAAAAAATCTGCTACATTAACACTACAGGAATTTGTGCAAATGATTGCCTGGCTCTTGGATCCCCAGGCTGCCCAGCTTTTCCAAGGCAGGGAAAATTCTTTATTTGTTCAGGACAGCAACTCTTCATGCCTGGGGAATTTCAAAATAAAACAGTAGAGCGCGTAGAGGGTTGAGGGCAAGTAGAAAAAGATATTCTGGATCACAGTTTAACTTCCATACATTCCTCAAGTGCTTCAGCTCAGAAAACATAAGGATATCTCTGGATATGGCTCTTGTTTCCTTGGACAAAAAGCACTTTGCTGTTGGTTGGTTGGTTGGCAGTTTAGAGGCAAGGGTGATGGGGTGTGTGTGTGGTTTGTTTCCTTAGGCTGATACTGCCAGTTTCAGTATACCGAGGCTCTGATTTTGATTCACATTTGTGGTACTCCCTGCAACACAAATGCCACTAGAAGAAATGATCCTGAATCTACCTGAGCTTCTGCTCTATCCTGATGTTATCCAGGACTAATTTTCAGTTGAAGAGAAAAAGTAACAGTAATAAAGTGATAAATGCAACATGAAGTCTTATAATGCTGTTTAATAAAAGGAAATTAATCACATAATTTTCATAAACCTATTTTCAAACAGCAATCTATCAGAGAGAAATTATGCATCTGTAGTTATTGACCTTTCATTTCACCATGACTGATTTGTAATTAGACTAGTTTTGTGAAAAATAATAGTTAATTACCAGATTTTTTCTCACTCTAATTGTTTTGGCATTTTTTGTTGTTGTTTGGTTGTGGGTTTTTTTGTTTAGTGTCTACCTTTTTTTTTCCTGTGTGAAGGATGCTAAATAAATACAGGGCACTAGGAATTAGCAGTTTACAAATTTCATTTTATGAAGCCAATTTAGCTTCTCTCCCTATAACCCAATTCAACAGATTCTAAAGACTTCTGCAAAAACAACTCTTTAATTTTCCCTGCCCATTATTTGGCTGACCAAGAACTAGAAACAAAACACCCACAACAGTTACACGCTCCAATTCCTGGCGGCATTAGCAGGAATGCCTTCCCTGTGGACACAGTCTGCATTGGTCATTAGGGCTCCATGTCAGACCATGCTCAACATGGTGCCTGACAGCAAATCCAATGCTTCCTCCAAAGCTCAAACCAGCTGAAGAATGCAAATGTCAAGGGTTAGGAGAGATGGGGGCTCACAACACCAAAGTTGTGCTTGAATCTGACAATTCTTTCATCCCACATGCCTGAACTTAACTTTGCTTTTGTACACACAGAAGCAAACAATCTACTCTTACTTCTTTCCTACTCCTTACATTACACAGTGACTAATTGAATTTATTAAATTAAAAAAAAAAAACCAACGAAACAATGCTCACATGAAAAGCCAGCAATCTAAGCTCACAAATATTCTGACACTGCTATATTCTTCTGTGGGGTGTGATTTTTAAAAGACTGGGACATGTAATAGCTAAACAAGAGAGAAAATCTCTTAGTCCTACATGAAAAAAATTTGGTAATGGTGGCATGTACCAGATTTCCACATGAAAACTGGTATGATCTATTTCCAATGAAAATCTGCTATCTGATATATCTATTTAAGTGTGCAGAAAAAGAAAAAAAATCAATGCAGCTATCACATGTGTGAAGCTAAAATTAAAAAAAATCCTTAAAATTATTATAAGTTTATGTAATATTATGCATAAAGGCAGAATAAAAAAAAAAAGACCTTATTTCAAGTTTCTCCATTGTAGACATTTCCTTATTGGCTGTGAAACCTACTTTAAACTAAAGCAGTCAGAAATAAAGCAGTGTTGACTTAGGTAGAATAATCGATGATTTGATAACTTACAAATAAGAAAAGAACTGATGCAAGTTAAATCAAGGGCAGCCCCATGTGTATTAAGATCAAAATTCGGAGCAACTTTGGGAGTGGAAAGAAACAGAGTAACAAAGAAAGCATTGCAAATGTAAGAAGGCTGTTAGAAGGCAAGAGTTTTAACCAATAGAAATCTGAAAGTAAATTTTAAAATTAAAGACAATGAATTAAACACAGAGATTATTAATAAAATTATTAACAAAAAATCATCACCAAGATATAAACTAAACCAAGAAGTGAGGTAGACACAAACCAGAAGGAAGCATGCACTCTAACATTTTGTTCTGGCCAACAGCAAGATTCCCAGAATAATACCTCAAGTTTGAGAGGACAGATCTGAGGACTGATTAATTTTGTAAAGTAATATAGAGGGGTAAAATAACATGTGGAGAATAAATGCCAAAACAATTTTGCCCTAAAATAGCCCTAGCCATTTAGAAGTCAGAATGAAATATGTCTACCTTTACAACTTATTTTCAATTAAATTACATTCTGCTCTCACTGGTAAAGGAGTGCTGACACCAAGTACCAGAAGCACAGATTCCTCATCTGGATACCCTTCTTGTAAGCTAGTAACCAAAACTACCCATCAAAGAAAATGGATCTACATGGTACCAAAATTAAATAAAATTACAGTAATTGTACTAATCAAACTCTCTCAGCCAATCCAAGTGTGAGAAATTACACATCCATTGAAGAGCCACTGATTGAAAGGGCTCCAAATATTTGAATGATAACAATTTGATTTACCACTGCCCTTACAAATCCATATCCAGAGGAACGAGTGAGACTGTAACCATGAAAGGAAATATTATCAGGATGGTCATATCAAGCTTTTAGTGTATGGGAGGAAGGCACAAAAGCCATTAGTGAAATATCCAGTTGATTATCAGTGAAGAAGAAAAAGGTTATGACTGGGTTTCACATTTGATTTTATAAATTTAAAAAATGTTTTAAATAGTTTTAATAGTTCTAATTATTGACTTTTAGTTCTTACAAGAGCATAATTTAAAGAAATCTTAAATTTAATACATATAGCTGTGATGAAAACCATGCACTGAAGACATTAAAAAAAATCCTGTCATATTATTATGATAAAAGCAACTGGGATATAAAAACAGAAGTGCCATACAAAACTGGTATCTTCTCTATTTTCCTCAACCTTCTAAAGACTCAGTTAGTGAAATGTACCCAGCTAGGGACACAATGGTTCAAAGAGGTGGATCATTTTACCAGTAGCCAGATAAGAATGGTAATAACTATGTCAATGAGAAAACCCAACATGTGGGATGGCAGAAGTCTAATAATAAAAACAGGAATAAACCCCAATCCTAAAGCAGTAACAGTCATCAGCAAGTTCTTGCACAGAAGAAATTAATTGTATTCCATGGGAAACACAAGAAAAAATGGCCTTAAACTGAATCCAGGGAGATTTAATTAAATTTAAGAAGAAACTTTCCAATGGTAGAGTAATGGAGGAGTACAATAAATTGTGTACATACTGCAAAATCATTATCGCTGAACCTGTTCAAGAAGCATCTTAAGGAACAGTTAACAGCACCAATTCTGCTCTGGGACACAGAAGATCTTTAGAAGTGTCTCACAGCCCTGTTTTATTTGATTGTGTGGCTCCTGTGAAAGCATGCCAAGTTCGGATTACTGTGATGTCTAACACCTTGCTACATTTCAAATAACACCCTGTTCTCATAAACTGAATATCATGAAGCTCCAGCATGGTTTGTTTCCATGGTGAGCTAACAGCAGAGGATCAGCAAGAGCTGCACATACAGAGTTGCTCTTTGGAATTTTCCGACCTTACACGACCACTTTTGTGTTTATGAGACTATCCTTGAAATTTTGGACTGAACTGAGAAATAGTGTATACAGAACAGGAGATGGCTTAGAAATAAATGCACTGTGCCCTAACTGCAGTCAGAGCCCCTGATCAGGATTCTTCTGTCCTCACCTCCAAGTATGGACACAACAGTAGCAGAAAGCAAGATTTACTTGTTATTAAAATTCTTACTAGAAACAAGAGAGATGTAGCTGAAATGGAGAAACAAGGAGAGAACAGTAAGGCAAGAATGAGGGTCCAAAGCACTACTAGATCAACTTAAGTCAGATATCTTCACAAATGAAAAAAAAAAGCAAAAAACAAACTGATCCATTTTTGGCCACATTTTTAATGAACTAATTTGATCCAAAGTCATAATCTCAACCACATCAAAAAACAGTCTACATTGCTAAAGGTAAATCAGCTGAACTGAAATCCTGCTGCACATATTTTTTCTTATGGATACTTTTATAATGCTTTCTAAAACTTCAGTTAACATAAACTAAACTAAAAGGAACATATTCAATAAAAGAATGATTAGGATAAGAAACAAAAAACATGAACGTAAACAGGCAACATAACAATAGCCATTTTATTTGCAAACTTTCAAGGCTTTTGAGAAACCCTATTTTGGAGACAGAAGAGGAGTTTGGTCTGAAGTTAAAAAAAACAAAACAACCTAGTAAAAACTTGTCTTGATATGAGATAAAGTAAATTATGAAAATAGCAGCCCATTTCTAGACACTAAACTTATGAATGGTGGCATTGGGCAATAGTGCTGAATGTGCTGAAAACAAAAGGTCTGATCTAAACTCCTTGGAATAATTCTGAGCACTAAAATCTGGTACTAAGTGTGGACAGTGAAATGCCAGAGCAGTTCATGAAACGTCTGTTTCATGATCACAAATTGGTTTATACATTTGTATAAAACATATATGTTTTATATGTTTATATAAAACATGTAAGAGCTATCTGCATTTGCAGTCTACTCTGACCTGCTTGAATTATTACAATTTCAGCTTGTCTCTTGGACTGCTTATCTGCTTTTCGGTGCATTTTGTGATGATCTAGCAGGCACAATCCAACACACAGACCTCTGTCTCTGAAGAATAGCAACCTTCAGGTTCTTGCTGTAGTTGGCAAGTGAATTGTATGTTTTGAAGGGTAGCCTTAACAGTCCATGTAGACAGTGCTACTGAGAAAGCGTTCTCCACTTCGGGGACTTTTAAGAGTGAAGATTATAAAAAGAATGAAATGACAAAGAGCTTTAATTTTAAGCTAAAATGCAAGTGTAGAGAGACAGGCAAATGTCTTCGGGCTCCTCATCCCAGTTTCAGTCCTTGTGAGGACATCCACTAGGAAGTATATTCTTTATGATTAGAAACTTGTAGGGATGAAAAAGAAAAGACCTGAAGCTATTAAAATTGTTTTGCAGAAGAGGTATAAAGATATTTTGCAAATCCCAGGGCATTTAGGTGCTGGAGAACCGAAAGCAACTGTGCAAGGAATTCCCAGGTAATATGCATGAGCAATGCAACAGGTTAGACATTTGAATTAAAAGGTAGATGTTTCTACCACACTTCATCAAACTCACCCAGGAAAAAAATTATCCTTTTTTAGATTGCCTTGGCATCTATGGTAATCTTCCTAAACAGCAATCTAATCAAGGAATTATAAATCTGCTCAGGGGCATTATCACCTTTAAATGCATTTGTAAAAGCAGACACACCCAGGTATGATGGTGCCAAACACATGTAATACTTCACACCAGTATTTTGGCATCAGACTGAAAAAATTTCCTCTGAACCATGCAGCATATATTACACAATCACTATCACTAATATACACATAAAAAAGCTCTTGCAATCTAGCGCATGATCAAAATATGTTGGAAATTAATTTTAGATTTAAATTTTACTCCATATATTCCTTCAACTACTCTTTACATAAATCAAAACTTAATAATAAACTTTTTTTTTTTCAGTCCTCCGTCATGTCATCAACTTATTATGGTCTAAGCTCACCCAGTCTTCTCTTCTAAAGACACTCCTCCTTAGACATTGCACAGAGTTCAGATTTCATGTCCTAGAAGTATTTTCCAGATTCTCCTTTCTACAATACTTTCTTAGTCCTTCTTGGTTCTTTTTAAACCTCAGCAAACTGTAACTATATTGCTTTTTAATTTAATTTACTAGCCAGGATGCAGTGCATCTTCTCTGTGAACATTTATCTATCTTACTAGATCATCACTTCCTCATACCATGAGTTTCAAGTATCACACAAAACATGGATCTATTCCTGACTAGATATCTCAATACTAGTACAGTGTTACAATCTACAGTAAATTTTAATTTAGCTGTTATTTTAAAAATTTTATGCCATCTATTAGAGACAGATGTTTTATTTTGCAGGATAAAACACAGATAATTTCATCTCTGAGATCTGGGAAAAAATACATGACAGACATCATAGTATTACAGTATTTTTAGTCAGAAGGCCTTGCCTTTTATGAGATAGCCTTCTGGATAATGCCTGTTTGTCTACTGCAATTCCCAGGGATCTTCTTGTGCCATAGGACAGTGGACTGAAGAATAAAAACAGGAGAGAAACTATTTTATGTGAGGACTTTGGGATGGCTTTGAAATACTTTCTGGAGCACAGTTTATGGCATAAGGCTTATACTGCTACCTGAAGAAAGAGCTGTTGCCAGCAGGTGAAACAATCTTTGATTTTAGATGAATGTCAGAGGTTCTAAACCCTCTTCTCCAGCAATCCCCAGGTTCATTAATAACACTAAGACATGAACCCTGCAAGCACTTTCATGTATAGAGCTACAAAAAAATATAGGGAGTGCATTATGAGAAAAGGTATGATGACAATATCACTTTTACCAACTCTCTTAAGCCTCACCTACACTGAAAACTGGAGAGTGGCTGAGAATGTGATTTTCTGCACCAGCAAGCTGTGAGTACATCTCTGGGCATGCTTTTTCCACCTATGCTGACCCACACTCTCCCAAACTATGCCCTGGCACAGCTCTGCAGTCAGACTTATTCAAGGACAAATTTGGCTACATAACTGGGTGCAGCTATCCCAGGTTTGGGGACTAAAATGCTTATTAGCTAACGTGTGTCTCACCCTGTGTCAACTGCTTAGTTTAGTATCCACGTGTTTAATTTACTTGTCAAGATCATGGCTATGTGCTCAAAACAGTTGAGCCAAATGCTGTTTTGAAGCCTCTCTTTTCAGAAGCAGCCAGGTTGTGATTTTGGGATGACTTGTGAGAGTGTCAAAGAACCTTAATTTCATTTCTGGACAGGTTGGAGAAAAAAAATAAAAATGTTGTCAGAAACAAGAGCAGACACTTCAGGGTGGGGGAATCAAGATCCTTTCATTCTGAACTGCTGCATCCTGAACCTCCCATGGTGTATCTGCTGATGAGTTTGAAGTATCAGTTTTATATAGACACCTTATGCATCTGGGATGAGTTGTACTGATGAAAGTCAATATTTTGACAATGGCCACTGAAAAACCTTAATTTCCTTCATTAAAGAAGCAGTGGCAAAAAGCCCAAAGAATCCAAAGCATCTATTTCCAGAGTTACCATCAATCAAATCCACAAAAATTGTACTATATAATAATTTCTGTAAATACTAATATGGTTGAGTGCTCCAGATCTCAGTGCTGGAACTGAACTCCATCTGCTACTGGCAAAGGAGCAAGCAGAATATTCAGCAAAGGTGACTAGGACTCTGGAGAGAGCAGAGAGCACTGCAAAGGCTTTGGTATATCACCAGTGGCATCTGCACAAAACAAGTGAAAAGAGTAAAAAGGTCCAACTTCAAGCACTTAAGGGTTTTTTAATATCATGAATACTTTTATTTATTTTAAGGGTATTATGAAAATTAGGGGTTTTTTAGGAAAAGCATACTGTGAAAATGAAAAGTGTTAGAAATGTATTTAAAAACATGTAATCATCAGTAGTACTTTTCTTTAGATTTTTCTGCATCAGAATTTGGGAAGATTCTGGCCTCTCTGAAGAAAAGCTGAATTATTCCTTCATTGCTATAAAAGACACAGAGAAAAGGTGAATCACAGAAAGACTACAAGGACTAAAAACTGTACATTAAGGACAATTTTAATTTTTTTTTTTTTTTACAAGTGCAAAGAGAATAGCAGCAAAATAAAAACAATGTTGAAGAGAAATTAAATTTCTTCCCAACTAGAAAGTATTTTAAAATACTCATATGGTAAGCAGAATATAAAAATCAGGCCAGCACAATATCATTGAGAATAGATATTTTAGTGACTAGAGATGATTATGCTACCCAAGGAAAAAAAAAATTAATTTTACTTAAACTGACATCTTAATTTTCAAGGCAAGTGTTTTTCTGACTGGTCTGACACAGTTTAAGTAGTATAGATATCTCTTTTATAACAAACATTGGTAGACTCAAAAGTGACCTAATAGGCCCCATTCTTTGAAATCTGAACACATGAAATTCACTCAAGCTTTTACATCATCTTGCAAGACAAGATAAATCAAGAGCCCCATTTAAAATTATTTACATGTGAATTAATAGCAATCCAAAGTAGACATTTTGCAACAAAGTTAAAGTTCAAAAAAACCCTAAGAGCAATGCCCGCAGGAATTCTCACCTTTACCAATCATTAAATTTGTTGGAAGAAGTGATTTCTGAAATTTTGCCAAATGCAAGTGGTAGCAACCTGAGCATTTGTTTTCAAGGTTGTAGTTTTTTTCAGACAAAGTTTTCTTAACATTTCTTCATTTTTGGGAACCACAAGCCTCGGTTGCAACTCCCTATTTAATCTCTGTTCTAAAACATATTTTTTAAGTTTTGCAAAAATAGTACCCCATATTATATATGGCATAGCAGAATTCTGATTTTGCTTCAGTTTGGAATTTCTTTCCTAGGTGTCACATGAAGACAAAACAATGACACCTAAAGCTTCAACAACATAGTTTTGTAAAAATCAAAAATGAAAGATAAGGAGAAGAAAGATTCTACTTGAGAGAAAAGAAGGGGATTTAGCAATGTACATTCACACAGTCATAAATTATTGTGTTGTATCTGACCTGTCACAAGCCATACGTATTCACCCACACTGTAATACAGCTTCAGCAAGTTTCCTGAATTTCTCAAGTAAAAATAAGATTCTGGAAACAGAAGTAATTTAACATTTCACATGACAGCCTTTAATGCATCCTCAAATTCCAACAATTAGTAGAAGCAAACATAGTATCGAAGATATCTGGTCCTTTATCCAGAGCTGTATTTCTGAAACTGTTTTCTATACAGAAAGGAATAAAAGCTTCTGACAAGCAAAAGAAGAAGGGACAGGTCAAATCTGTGTTAGATTAAATGCTTATACTTTTAAGTTTTACCATATGTTGATTGTCCAGAACATTATAAATATAATTGAATAAAATATCTTTATATGGAGAGGTGTTCAACCAGTACAAATTAGCTGCAATTAAATCCTTCCTTTGCTGATTACTGTATGTGTTCGACTGTCAATCTCTCATGTTTACTCACACTGTAGCTATTTTCAAGCAATATCCAAAGGTATACAGATTTCAAACTGATTTAAAACCCTTCGGTCGAGTAAAGAAGAAACGCAAGGTGACAGTGAAATTCAAGCAGAATTGTCAACAGACAAGCTCCATTCTGCCACGAGACACAAGAATGGAGTGTGTAGAGATGTTAATTTGACTGGGGCACCTTCCACCAAGGGCTAACATTTCTGTAGAACCCTCAAGTCAGACAGAAATGTTTCTGAACAGCAACAAAAATCAACAATCTGAAAAACCCCCTCTTTTTTTTTTTTTTTTTTTCCTTTTCCTTAATGTTAATGGAAGATGCCAGGTGGATGGTTTTGGAGATTACAATGCACTTTTTTTATGTTCAGGGAAAGTTCAGTACAGTCAGCTACAGAAGCTAGTAAATGCTAGCCTGTCACAACCTCCTTTTAACGGGTACAAAAGTAATTGCATTTTCATGCTCTTATACTCTTCATTTCTAGTACTGATTATGCCAATTAGAGCAGTTGTCTTAGTGATGCGGTCACCTGCCTTCCAGAAATCTTACCTGCCTGTTTATATGCTTGCTGGGACTGACAGCTGCAGAATGAATTTGATACAGACCATATAACTATCCCCAACAATGAGCAAGGAGACAAGCAGCAGACTGAGTGGTAAACACCATTGAGTCATTTATACCATTTCTGCCTTAGTGTGCTCTTTTACTGTGGAATACAGGCTGCATAAACTTATATATATGGAATGTATTCTAGAAACTATCTTTAAGCTGGAAGAAATTTTGGATTGTCTTTACTCCAGATACGTGGAACTGTCTTAAATGTGGGGACCAAAGAGAGAACAGTATCTAAGCAAGATGCATGACTGCACATCTGCTAACACAGTATCTAAGTTCTTTGCCTCTAAACCTCATTATTTTACAAATACTTATTTTCCAGTGTAGAGAATATCTAGTTCATACGTTCTGCTTGGTTCCCTGCTGAACAGACAATTTGTTTTCAAACCAAAATCAAATCCTTTATTCTCAAAGTCCTAGTTAATGTGACCCCATAAAGAACCTTGTGTACATTTTTTTCTTCTGAGCTGCCAGCCTTCCTTTTTTTTATTATGGTTGTCTTCTTCCCTGGGTGACTCAAAGGGCTTCTTTACATTGCCCAACATGTTAGCATCATCTTCACTCATGTTTCTGTTTCACTCAAGAACTTAAAAGTCTTCTCTCAAACTTTTTGCAGTTAATTTCCAATTACTGACCTTAATCTTTCCAAAAGTTGTCTTTAGATTTTAAGATTCTTGTTTAAGTTTAAATAAATAAAAATTAATAAACAAAAAAGTCAAAAAATGTTAGTAACATGATACATAAGTAAAACAGACGGATTTAATGATACTTCATTTCTTCTTACCCTTGTTCTTAACTGCTGTTTTCTCCTGTATTTTAATCCCTGCTGAATCTAATTCATATGCTGTGATTGGTATGTTTAGAATAGTCTTACTTTCAGCCTGAAGGGGTTCAAAGATGTTACTGCTTTGTAGTGCAACAATATTACTTTGCTTACAGTAGTAAGCATTCAGAATATCTATGAAGTCCCAAACGCAGTAAGAGCAGAAGCAATAACAATCAACTGATTTTAAAATATACCATGTCATTTTATATATAATAGTTCCTGCAGTTAAAGCCACTCTTTTCTGTGAATAGAATACACATGAATAACAGAGGGTTTTTACATGCCACATAATAAGCAGACTTGCATACAAAAGCATTAAACACATAAAGATAAATGAGGCCATTGGAAGAGCGATTTGCCAGGAAGGAGACTAGGACTGTGTATTAACACTTGGGCTACGTCCATGAAGCCAAATATGCTTTTGCCTTTGGATATGGGCTTTGTCTTACAGGCAGAAGGGAAGCTGAAAGTGCCATGTTCACAGCCCTCTCCACAGTGGTGGCCACGTTCACACATAACCAACTTCATCAATCAGAAACATGCCATGTGGAATGTAACAGAGAAATAAAGAATAGACACTAAAGAAAACTGTGCTCTGAACAACAGCAGAAAATGCAGAAAAAGAAATGAGATAAAACAATACTCCTCATTAGTCTTTCATTTCCTCAAATACTGAGTTTTGTAAAAAGCAATTTAACTACACAGAGAGTAACACTGACTCACAGGCTTCTACTGGGACATCTCAAAAGATACTGGTACTGAGAAGAAAGACAGGTGATCTTTATTTTTATGGGCTTTTGTTTGGTTTCTTTTTTAATGGTAACAAATTATATACTTTTAAAAATTTGCTTGAAAATTCTTTAGGAGAATCCTAAACAGGGCAACACAAAAATCTGTTAATTCTGAAAAATGGCCATCGTCTTCAAGACTAGCTACAGTTTGCCCTTTGTGCTTTGAGACTGAGAATTCAAAAATGCAGACCTACAATAGCCAAGCTGCCCCTTTTTATCTGGAGGCTTTGGGTATCCCCCAAGATTTTTATATAAATGTAGTGCACTCTGGTTTACATTAGAAAAGGAAACATTTATCTTATCACATTGATATCGGCTCAGTACAATATTACATTCTGGAATAAGAAAATATTGCAACTTTTCTTGAAAAGGTCAAGAGGTACTGTTTATCTTCAGGGCATAATGAATTACATCATATTTCCTCCCCAAGAACTCTGAAAGAATGGAATATGTTTTGACGCACAATGCACAACTCAGGGCTCTGTGGCTGTAGGTGGAATAACAAACAAAGCTGTAGTGTAATACTCCAAGCTTCAAAATTCTGTATAAATACAAATCTACGTGAGAAACCTGGCTAACAAGTAGTGCTCTTGTTACTAAAAAAATATGTGTGACAATTCTAATAAGGCATGACCTTCAAATCTCTTCAACCTCTTAACTGCATCCTAAATTCAGGTTTACTTACTTACATTACAAGTTAAACTTTATAGCTGTTCCGCTACGTAATGTAACAGATACAAGTTTCTGGTGTCCAATTTTATAGTCAGAACACATCTTTTTATTTAAGAAAATCACATTTTCTCTTATGTCTGACTGCTTAGTTTATGCTGCAAGGATGCCACTCTCAATTCACTGTTATTAATTGCTAAATACTGTCCACTTTTCTGAAGAAATGCTTCTATTTAGGTTTCATAATGAAAAAAAAAAAAAGAAAAAAAAGGAAAAATATTATGATGGCTGAATCTGAAATCCCAATAATAGAGTTTTGCGTCTCCTCATATTTCCTGTATCAGGACCAGTGACTAGTAAGTGGAAATTTTAGTGGAAAATCTATGATGAGACTTACAAGTGAAAAACATTTTTCCCACAGAAACCAACAAAACCACAACCAATGTTTTCTAAAACCTCATCTTTCAACAGCTCATCTATTGTATTGATAGGAAGTAATATGTGACTTAGTCCTGAATATTAATTTTTCACAACAAGTGAGGAATTGAATTAACAAATGAACAAGGGTCTGTGGAAAAAAAATGAGAGTTAAACTAGGGAGTAATGGCAACACAATATATTTGAAAAATCTCTACTGCTCTGCAAATTTCTTTTTGCAATCATATTTTGCCTACTGTATTAAGAAATTACCAGAACGCTGATGGAGATTGGAGCAGTAATCTGGAAGGGAGACATGAATCAACATGTCCCTTTTTTCTCATATAGCAGGGCTGGTTGGTTACTATCTACTAGCCAAGATTGCTGCAAGGACTTTTTCCTTACTCTGTCCAGTTGAAACTCAAAACAGTGATCACAGTGGTCAGCTTTTACTTTACCGCTTAATACAGGAAAGAAATACTCACCGAGCAGAAATTCGTCTCAGATGGCAAGTGAGAGCTAACAGCACCAGCTCTTTTAATCTGTTCATTCAACACAAGAACTCACATTTCAATTTATTCTGCCATGAGATCTTGAAACACACAGTGGTCAAAGAAGAATCAGTAGGCAGGGGGTGCTCTAACACATACTATAGATCTTTGGCAATGTAGAAAAACAATGAAAGAAACAAACCTGGAAATGTGTGGAGACATACCTAGACTAAATATCCAGGACAGTCAGGGAGACCTTTAACTACAACTCAGAAAAGGGGTGAGAGATAGAGAAGAAGTGAATACAGAAATCTTTCTATTTGTAGGTATTGGGTCAATAAGAAAACAATGAAGATCAATACAAACTGCATCACTTGAGGGCAGTAAGCCTCTATCAGACCTACAAATGGAAATGCCACATCAGTGACAACAGCTGAACAGCTTCAATGGCAAGATCAGCCAAGATCTCAATATTAAAGTAGTTATCTGAAATAAAGTAGCCTAATAGACTGAGCTTGGAGCTACATCATGTGGGAGAAAAATCACAGCTAGATCAATTTTCCAATGAATATGCCAAACACAGATGTGTATGGAGTAAATTAAGGCTTCATTTTTCAGATATGAACTCTTATCCCATGATACAGAAAAAGGAAAAAGAAACAAGAAAAGGAAATATACTACTGTAAGTAATAAAGAAATATTAACTGGAGTGTAATATCATGGATCTTATCATTATGGGAGGTGGAGATATGAAAAAACTGATTAATAGACAGAGTTGAGATCATAGAGTTGTTCAGCAAACAGTCTGTTTAGAATATTATTTGAGTCTGCCGTGACATATGCAGAAATAACTGTTACAAGAAAGTAGAGTGAAATGAAAAGACTGTTTATATTCAAAAACTTTTGAAAGAATTCTTCACGAATTCTTTAGTTTTCTGGTAGAAGTTTTATTTCCTCTGTTTTTTTCTAATAGAACAAACATTGAAGCATATCAAATCATTTAAAGTATCATCAAACATATCAAGAGATTTTTTTTCAGAAAAAGGAAAAAAAACCTATTTTCATCAGATTTCATTATAGTAACCATGGCTGCCTCTGTCCAAAATGCAATGAAAAAAACACATAGAACACTCTCTTTGGTTTTCTTTCCAAAGTATTCTTACATTCTTAAAATATGTCACAACCAAAGCAAAAAACAAGAAAAAAAAATTACAGACTTACAGGATGGTTAGATTTTAATAGTACACTTAGGTTTTAATAACTTACTATCTGATTAATGATAAATATTAATAACTCTGAATAGGACTATGCCTAGTTCTGCCAGTTGGCTCCTAAGTGAGTCTTGAAGCAGAATAGCAGAGTTTTTGATCAAAGTAATAAGCCAAATTTTAAGAGTGCTTAGCATGCATAAAATACTTAAAATTCCTAACAAATTACCTTTCAAGTCCAAACTGCTAAAACAGTAAGATAAATGACTAAATAAAAGTAGCAAAAATGAAGTAATATAACCCATAATTCCCACATGTTTAGCCAAGTTCTATCATTTGTCCCTTACTATTTAGGAAAACAAATAGTAAGAGGATAGCTCTGCTTTCCACACCGTTTAAGAAAAGCACCCTTGACTGTAAAACTAAATGAAGTTTTCTACTTTGACTTTTTACATTTTATCTGACTTTTCTGCATCTTATTTATCAGTTCTACCAATGGTTTTCTGTTGGAGTTTTTTGACACATTTGGACACAGATTTCTTACTGGATTTTAACAATCAAAATGCATAAACAAATTTTAAATACAGAGTTAGGAGTTGTTTCTTCATACTCTTTTTGTATGTAGTAATACTGGACAGCTGTTGGTAAATTACAATAATTCAGATCAACTGAACTGACTGCCGGTACCTCAAAAAATCAGGTTACCATTCTCAGGTTGCTCTGAGAAGGAACTGAGGTTATCCCTGGACTTGCTGGGCATTTTAGATTTAACACTTGGCCTCTCAGAGCAGTTTTCATCTTTTAAAACTGTTTTTGGCTTTAAGGAACATTTCTGAAGGGCTTGGCTAGCTCCAGGCACTTAACCCTGGTTTGCACTTGCAGTGCACCAAAGGCTGTGGCTTCCAGCTAGGAAGTCACTGACTGACTGACAAAGAGACACAATATCCTGGCACAGTACAGGGAGTACAGACTGAAATTGTATCCTTGATGCACTCTGCACATTTGGAAAAAAAAACAAGGAGAAAGAAGATACTGTCTGAGGTTCTGAGAAAATTTTGGAGCCCAGCTTAAGAAGCTGGAGAGGCATTGATTGAGAAGAACAACAAAGATATGGACAAAAATGGATTTTATGATCATTATGCAATTATTTCCAACCTGTAGGAGGGGGAGATGAAGCAATTAGTGGCCATCCTTGGGAAAGGAGAAATAAAAAAAGGCCCCTTCTGCCTTGAGGAATCTTTCACATCTCATTCACATCACAGCGACTGTTGCAAGTTACAGTTAGCCCTTACAGCACTTTTCTGATCATTGGTCTATGTGTAAAAAATATTTGATATTTTGGGCCATTCTTCTCTTATATTGCCAAAAACCCCTCTTCTTCAAACTGAAGTTTGTCTATTAAGCCTTAGGTAGTAGGGCCTTTAAGATAAGGAAGGATAAGAAGAGCCCTTAGGACACTTAGCACAGCTAATCATAAAAAGCATGAAGCAGAATAAGATATTTGCTCATTGCATTATACTGAAACAATTAGGGAGTACAGACCTTGCTAACAGATTTTTTTTTTCATTATTTTGTTATTTTATTAAGGAAACCATTAAAGAGGAGAAAAAACTCCAATCAGAAATTAAAGCACATCGTGCTAGATGTTCAACAAATACAGTGCACAGATCTTGCAATAGTTTGAAAGCTGTTCATGAAGGGTAAGGGCCACTGAATGATAGTATAATTAAGTTTTGCAATGAAAAGTTTATCATGGATCCATTGTGATTCAACAACGTAAAAACCATAGGTTAAAGAATATTTGTGTTATCTATCCACATAAATGGCGTGAAGACAGATTTTTGGCCTCTCTTTAAAAGCTATGAAAAGCAGCCCAAAAATAACAGGCTAAGGTGTTTAAGAGAAGGTTTTAGCAGCATGAATCCACACAGTAGCAAAACTGGAGTGTGCTAGCCACTTTGTTGTATGCAAATAGGTGCTAATTTACATTCTGGGATACTTTAGCACCTGAGACAATATCAGGACAGGTAGATGTGTCTGTGCATCACAAACACCCCCAGAATAGGGTTAGTGTAGCCTGATACACAATACTCATGCTTCAAAGATGCTCACAAGTTCTGGCATAGATTTTAAATATTTCGTATTTTTCCCTCAGATTTGTACTTCTGAGCATTATTATCAATGTAGATAACATGATTGTTTTATTCATTCTGTTTTTTTCCCAAGCAGCACACGGGACTGACTTTTTATCCACTGGTTTATAAACTGTTCCATGTGCCTACACAAGTAAAAATAACATTAAGTTAAGAATGCAATGTAGTAACACAGGATTATACAAATTGCAGTATTTTTTTTTAATTATCCTTATGTAAGAGTTGTCAATAGGAAAAGAAGAAAGTTACGGTTTTACTCATGCAGGATTATAAGTATGGTAACAAATGGAATGAAAGAGGATAGCCAAACATATTTCATCATCTGCAGTAAACTTATACAGCAGCCACAGCATCAAACTGCAGGCATGTAATTAGGATTGCTCTGAAGCAGCAAAAAAAGCATATTGGTCACTCAGATATTTTTTTATACATGAGATGAGTTTTTACTGAATTTTTTCCCTCGACTGTGATGCTCTTTCTGCTTTCAAATGTACATCCTTGAAACTCCATGGCTTCTTCCTCAACCCTCCCACCACAGTTCCTCCTCTGTCCTTTAACTCTGTATTTGCTCATGCACATGTGGAAAACAGCATGTGTTCCCTCCTGCACTCCTTGCCTTTCGTTTCTTCTTTCAAATTCTTCTCATCAACAAAATGCATATAGCTCATTTTCCTTGTATTACAGACTAAACCAGGGAAGGGTGCTCTGAAAATGGCCCTTACATCATGCAGGGGGAGCCAGCTGGTGACTTTAGGAGCAGTCTGTGATCTGAGCCCTAACAGGAGAGCTCCTGTCTCCCAACATGGCTTCCATACTAGGAAGAAAGTACTAGCTAAATTATGACTTCCACTGAGAATAATGAAACGTCATCCATTTTGCAAGACAGCCTTTAGATGTGGAAATTTCCTCGACAGTGTATGTTGAGTTAGCCATGGCTAGGAAAACAAAACCTCATGGTTGGTGAGGAAAAATGAATCACAGCCAGAATACATATGGCTTTTGAATGCCTCCAGCTGTAGTGCAGATACTATGCTTCAGTAATTTTCAAAAATAAAAAAATGGCAGAAAATGGGCTGCTACTACTGCAAAATCACTCAGGACTAAAATACTTGACAGGATTATGAAAAGAATTAATTTGAAATTAATTTTAAAATTAGAAATCAAGACCCAATTTATGTTTTATATTCTCAAACAATTAATTCTATGCTCATGAAATTAATGTGGGTAAGACTATGATATATTTAAAGCCTAGCTATAACATGCAAAAACTTCAACACATTTTAAACTGAGAACTGTATATACCACTCCAGTAACAATCAAAAGGCTGTCCTCATTTTTTCAGCTTATTTTCCTCCCACTCAATTAACTCTCTGATTTCCATGTTCCTGTACTTCACCGCTCCTCAACCCCTTGTCTTCCCTATCCCCATCATCTTTAGGACCAGTTGACTTTCTGCTGAGGCTTTGCTCCCAGAAACCCAGGCAAGCCACCATGATACCTCCTGATGCTGTAAGGGCTGGGTAATGCAGCAGGCACAAGTCCCACCTTCAGGCTTCAGGGAAGGACCATCTTTCCAATCTCCCACAGATTCTCAGTGATGTGCTGGCTGCTAGTCCATGCACCTTGCCTGCTACTGCCACCAACACTAAATTAAACCACCACAGATGTTCCAGTTAGTGCTCATTGCACTGAGTTATTGTCCAAAAACTTTTATTGCCCTCATAATGGGTTTTATTTGGACATTTACATCTACATGCAAAGGATAAAAACCATTAATTTGGAATGGCTGAATTTTGAGTTAATTCTTCGTGGGGTAAAAAAATTCCATGTACTGATACATCAGCCTAGAGAATGCCCAGTGTACAAAAGTCCTACAGCATCACCATTCACTCTCAACTTGGGTTTGTAGCCCTGGACAATTCAGAAGAAAATTCAGACAGTGGTCACAATATTTCCATCAAATCAACAATGTGATTTCAATTTAAAGAAAAAAATCCATATCAATGACCAGAGAAAACTGATTTTATATTAAAAAAAAAATGTAACTAGCTCATTCTTACATTTTTCAATTACTACTTTAGTGCTAAGTTCTCTGCACATGTCTTTTCACTTTATTTGATGAATGTATGTGAAAAATCATGTTTTCAAAAAATAGATGTCAAGCCTTATTTGAGAAAAAAACACTTTGGAACAACACCTTTAAATTATGTTAGCAGGGCCAGTGTATTCTTATTTTGCAGTATTGAAATACTGCAATTATAAATTGTATTAAACTGAAAAAGCAAACAACAATTTTGATTCACACAAAAATTACTTCAGCCAGGTTTTCTGTGAAATACAAAAAAATAAAAGGGTACAATGGCTTTCTGTCTGTTACTTCTGCCTGTGCCATGCCTGAACAGAGGAAAAGAGTTTCACTCCTGTTGTTTATTGATTTTCTAGATTAAGAATCCCAGTGAGAGAATTGTAACAGACAACCATAAAATTATTTTTGGTGTGCTTATTTGCCTTTCCCTTGCATCTATTTGGCCTGTGCCTGTAGACAATTATGCGTTCCAGCCTAGACTCAGGTGCTAATAATGAAGGACAAATAGAATCATATGTGTAAACTTCCCCTTCTGATGAAAATTTATATTAACTTTCTGCCACTGTAAACAGAACTGCATAGCTCAGCGTCCCTGAAGAATTGGTGATGAATTCAGTCATTTATATCCCAGGAATCTGTGCATTTATGGGAAAAGATGAAAACCGTCTGTATTGTGTAACCTTGCACTTTTTGAGTAAGAAAAAGAAAACACCAGCCTGTTTAGTTCATCACTTAAAGTGTGTAAATTTCAGCTCAAATACCAGATTTCTGTAGGACTCCCTCGCTCTCACTTTGGGGATGCCTGCCAATATAAACGAGCCAAACAGTGCAGAGTGCCTGCCACGTTATCGGCACAACCGTGAGCGCATACACTCGCAGCCTCCTAGAAAAATTGTTATGAATATCTTTGCAATACAGCAGAATCTTTGTTACAGGCTGAAGCTGGACAGTTTGACAGTTTGGCAGCTCTGCTGGAGAACAAAGTTGTTTGGGGTAGATAAAAACCTGGCCAGCTTTGTTCTACCTAAAATACGCTGGTCCATTTTAAAAGCCACATTTTTTTTAACAGTGCCTGGCTTTTGTTTTTTATTTTTGTACTACTGCATGAAACAAGGTGAATTTCTATATATGTATGCATGAAAATAATTATATATGTTAACAAGATGTAAGAGAAATACCTTAAGAAGTCTTTAAATGTCAGGCTGAAAAGCAAGCATAGTCAAGTTTTAACTACCTGTTCCACATTCACACAGTAAAAATTTCCTAGCAAATTAAAATCTCCAGAACTAGTGAATACTTGAGGTTCACTCTAATAAGCTGAATATTCTGTTTGAATCCAACATACCTGTATAGTGTTGCACAAGTGTGAGTATCAGACAGCACAAGCAAGAAGGTATTTTTTACAGACAACGTTACCGCTTTCACTAAAAATGAACACTCAAATATTAAATCTTAAGTTTCCATTATTGGATAACTTATGCATTCACTATTGGACAGAAAATTTGGGGTTTAGGAAACCAGCAAACATGGTATTACCATCTCCAACAAGCGCTCAGTTGACACAAAAATCAAAGGAAAACAAATGCTTCATACAACCTCGGGGGAAAAAATAATCATTAAATCTAGATAAACAGATTTTTTTGCCAAGCTACATGGCAATCTACAATTCCCATTTTACCACCATGTGCTCACTGATATTCCAGTGCACATAAACATATTCATTAAGCATTATGTAATGTCCTAGATTTTTTTTTTTCTTTCCAACAGGCAGTTGAAAATTCTGCTGTGAAAGTCCAATGTATTTGTTTCAAAAACAACATCCCCATGACAGAGAATTGAGAGACAGAAGAATTTAGACCATTTGAATAGTTTTATTAAACATTTGAAAATAAAATTCGTAAAGGTAACTTGTTTTTTCACCTTTAATTTGAATTTAAGTGGATGAATCACTTGTGTTTTAGAAGACAATAGCTTGTACTCCATGTTTCACTGGTTATGAGATTGCACACCTTTTCATGATACACTTTATCTCAAAGTTGTCTGTGGTTGTTCCTATTATGCTGTGTGCATGACCTTTTAGTAAGCTGAAGAAGATACAGTTATCTTCTTTTCTGACATGCAACATCTATCAATCAACATGTTTTCATGTAATTTATTCAAGGCAAATAGCAGCTCCTAAGGCTAGTGAACCGCAGCACTATCCCAGTGATTTTGATTAAGGAACAATGTGGACAGCTTAGGTGGGAAATGAAAAATGCATACCAGTGTTGATAAAGATGTAACTGAAACAGTAAACGGATCTGAAAGACCAAAATGTATATATTTTTAAGTGATTCACAGGAAATAATACAACCTAATATCATAAATACAGGAGATGTGTTATTTGACGAACTTAAAATGTTAGCAAGTTCAGTCTACATATGGTTTTTAAAGCAACGTCTACATAGTTTTCTGGGACTAATCTACATTTTTCTCATTGAATCAAGAATGTAAATTAAGACAAAATGATTCTTTTTCAATTTCATGCTGAAGTAGCTCAAGTTAGTGAACGTAATTTCTCCTAACAAGAAAAATTTATCACTGTAAGCTCACTCAGTTGCCTTTTATAGAGAGATCCTGTAGGCATTTATGGAAGTGAAAGAATAAAAAGATTGATAAATGTGCCAAAGGAATGGTCCCTTTAACTAATTCAAGCCAAGGCAAGCACAATTAAATTATTCTTACCATACAAGGAAATGTAAAGATCATTTCATCATCTATGTGATAATCCTCATATCTGACAGAATGCGGCTTTATTTTTTTTATGACTGAGTTATTTACTCTATTCTGAAGTCTTTCTTTTGGAAAAAAAAAAAAGTTGTATTTTTACACACTCATATTTTAGCTGCTAAATGAATTTGAAGCTTTTGTTCACTCTCAAATCCAACTATAATGAAATCAAAGCATAAGTATACAAATAAGGCATCTTCAAAATTATTTATATTTTAAGCTCTGTGAACCTTCCTACTATGTTTTGAGATCCAAGTCCAGTTCCATAGGCCTTTTATCTCACATGCCAAAAAGGAGAACTTTCTGCCTATTTGTGGTGAAAGAAAGGTTTCAATTTTTTGTCTTGCATATTAATCTCTAAATTCTAAAATTCTAAATTCTAAATTTGATTTCTGGCAAGATTTCTGGTATAAGTTATTCACATAAAACAACCAAATTTGGTTTATATTTTGTAACTAAGATTCCATGCAATTCTATGTTGTTAGAATGTTGTTGTTAAAATAATGTTGTTATTTTATTGTCAGAATGCTGAAGTCATAGAATAGAAAACTCTTGTGCTGTTACTGTGCAAATACTGAGCAAATTAGCAATCCCTGTCCCCCTGGAGGTTACCAGGCAAGGACAGGACTAGTAAAATACATTAAAAGATGCAGAACAGACAGAGAGTAAAGTACAAAGAGACAATGAGAAAACATTGTAAGCATGACAGTCTTTGTATATCATCCCAATGAGTGTCTATATCTAAGTATTTCTCTGAAGGAGAAGAATGAAGTCATTTCTGGTCTACTCAATCAAGCCATTGGAACCAGGTTATTATGAAAAATTAGAAAAAGTAGGAAACTTTTCCTGAGTTATTTGAAGAGCTCAAAAAACATTGATGGATAAGTAAGGACATAAACCAATGTAAGACAGAGTACAGTTTCTTTTATGTGGTGTAACAAACAGGAAATACATTGTTAAAGTATGAATAAAATTAAAATTATTAATCTAACTGAATGTTTATTTAGAGGGGAGGAGGAAATTTCCATTGTTCCATTTTATTTCAGTGAGAAAAGTCATCATGTGGGTGACTCAGAAGGAACTCAGAAAGCTCACAAATACAAACATATAGCTATTGAGTAAGGAAGCCTGTTACTGAAGTCACAGGCACAGACATGTTCTCCTGTCTTTCTTATTCAGTACAGAAAGAGCTCTCCCTATTTACTGCCCTGAACACTGAGTTGGCTCTCCTGCTTCAATATCCTTTTGTTGGTTAACACAAACATGCTTTTGAAGATTACTGGTACTTCTTGTACATAATAAAAGTACTATTTTTGTTGCCCATAAAATAGAGACTACGTCTGTTAAGAAAAATGAATGTCTGAACACTATACACTAGTTCACTATGAGCTAATGCATCAGCCTGCAGAACCTGCCTTCCATGGACAATCTTCAGCCTTTTGCATTTCTGCATTTGTACAGATGGTTAGCAGTACAATTGCCCTTCAGCCTCTTAGCAGTTGTCAAAATTAACAAAGGATGGAGTTATTAATTAATTACAGTAACATGCAGATGCCTAAATTAAGGCACCATTAGATTTGACACCGTGCATGTGTGGCATAAAAAGATCAGGCAAAAACACAGCAGGAAAGAGCAGAAGACAAGGGAAAACAAAGCATTCCCAGTAACTATAAATGCAAGTTTCAGTCCACACATGGATTAGCCAGTGCTGAGCTTGCTGTACACACCACATGGACATGAACTTCAGGGACAGCAACAGCCATAGTGGATTTGCAGATTTTTATGGGGCAGCATGGGACAGAGCATGAAGGTGGCTGAAAAAAACCATGGATTTATCAGCAATCAAAGCTGGCATTAAGGACAGAGTGGAAATTAAAAGCTGTGGGTTTGGTAAAACCATCCAGGAGATGAGATTGTAGGAGAATGGAAGAAGGGAAGATGTGGTAGTACTGGGAACCCATAAGAAGTCTACAGTCATGCTGGATTACAGACAAGAAGTGAGTGCACAAGAAAGAAAAGACTCAAGTTACACAGGAAATGATGGAATCACAAAAGAAAAAGAAGCAGAGGTGAGAGATGAAGGATGTTTGGAGTTGTTGTGGTCTTTTGGAAAATACTGTAGATAAGAGGAACAAAAAAGGGATGACTACAGAATAGCTGTGCAGTCTGAGACTTGTGATTAGAAGGAGACAGAAGGAATATTGGAGAGATGAGAGAAAAGGACAGTGACTTATTTTCAGAGATCTTCACCAATTTTAACAAAGGTTCCAGTTTTCCTACCAGATCTTTCAGTGAAATACTCATCAAGAGTATTGGACTTGACTTCATCAAGAATAAAGAATTTACTTTACAGACCAGGGAAAAAAAAGTGAAATATCAATATAGTTGAATTCAAAGATATTTAATTCCTTAGTTATTCTTGTATAGATCTGAAATAAACTGCTTACTTTTTAGAATCAGTAGCAACTGCCAACATCATAGAAACTTTTAGGTTTACCACTTTATCACTACTTCTACCATGTGAATGTTTGAAATCACACTGATTGCTTTTCTCAATAGTGGAGACTTGAAATGCTGCTTTTCTCATTCAGAATCTAAACACGACAGCATCCCATGAACTTTGCTTGAAACATGTACCTTTTTTTTTTGTTTTTGCTATTTAGGATCATTGCAGTTGGTTTTCACTACTTCCTCAATGCAACAGGTACTTCCCAACACCAGTCAAAAGGAGAGATACTGCATGTGCCACAGCAGAAAACTATGAAATATTCAATAATGAAAATCTCACAGCTTTTATCAGACCTCCTAAGCCACGATTCCCTTTTCACTTAACAAATATAAAAGACGACCTAGAGGTGACCTAATTATTGGGCAGAATGGATCTTGGGGATACCAGGACTCAAGTCCCTGTCCACTGTTCACGTTCAGATGGAAACTGAGTGATTATTATTTGCATAAAGTGTGGACTACAGCCTAAAAGTATAAAGTTGTGTATATGTAGGCAGGAAACAGTACTTCTTTGAGAGCAGTTTTGTTTACGTTACAGCTTCTCAGTTTGCATTTCATGAAAGGACCTTTCCTCCTCCCAGCTTGGCTAGGTGAACTCTCTCGCCAGCCGCGGCAGCTTATCGCGGCTGTCAGGAAAGGTGTTAGCAAACAGTGTGCATACCCTACACACATGCAGTTACAAACAAACGAGCAAATCTTACACTCCTCATTGCCAACTGGGAACCATATCTACAACTGCAGTCTAAATATAATCTAATATAAAATTTCAGGCTAGCATTCACGTTAAAAAAACCCAACCAACCTCTTCTTTCCAAAGCAGAGAATACCTCCTGTGCTGATTTTAAGATGTGCATGAAACTGTACAAACAGCAAGCATATTTTTCTCATAATTTTAAACTGACTTTTTTGATAACAATATTAATTTAAAGAAAATTACAAAGGTGCAAAAGTTACACCCAACAGAGACTTATAAAACACTCAGTTCAGACCTCTGTGTCTCAAGTTTATCAGTGGTTAGGATGATTTAAGACTACTGAATTACCCCTGATTTTAGGTCTGTAATATTTTAAGCAGAGCTTCAAAAATGCAAACAAATAGTACCAAAAGCTGCCATTAAAACTGTAATGATAAAAAGCACTAACAATTTCAGCCTGTAAGGAAAATCCTTTACAAAGAAGAACAAGTGGATCTGCTCTAAGTTTTTAATGTAAGTTTGGGAATATGGGGATGGCTCCTCCAAATAAAGTCCAGAAGGAAGAACACACAATCCTCCTTGGAAGTCAACTGACTAGCTAGAAAAAAAGAGACCAAGGTCAAAGCTACAGTGGAAGGAGTATGTCTTAAGGAAGGCTGATAAGTATAAGGTTTTTAATGTTTTTATGTAAATTCAATGTTTCACAAGGTATAGCTGGCCAAAGGGAAGAGTAATACACAGCTAGATCATAAACTGCCCTCCAAAGGCAGGAAGATTAGGATGTGAGGGTTTGGCTAATGCAAAGAATGTACAGGCAAAGGAGCAACTCTGAAAAAAAGTTAAAGAAATACAGAATTATCTAATAAACTTCCGTTTTGGAAGAAGCTAAAAACCATGTACAAAGACCTGCAAATGTACAGGACAGCACCAACACTGGACAGAGCAGAGCTCCTGAAATAACTATAAAAACTGTCTATGATCTTTATCAGAAAAGATGAGGGTCACTGATGCTACAAACAAGGAAAAAATATGAAGGAAAATCTAAGAGTGCATGGGAAAAAGTGAATCTAAATGGTTAAAAAAGAAATTAAGAGATTATTATGACCAAAAAGACTGAGGGGAGAGGAGATGTTGTTAATAAGATCGAAAATGCATGGTCAGAATGGCAATTTAATTGCATATGTTGGTTATCAGCAACAGCCCATCTCCCCAAAACTCCAGCAAAAGGTACAGTATATAACCACCTGTCTAATGCATTCAATTTTAACAGCAGGTGAAATCTGAGGCATAGCTTCCATATTGCTTTTTTTTCACATGTATAAACAACATCTCTGATAACCTGTATCCTGCTAAAAGCACCAGCACCAAAATACTGTGATAACCACCACAACGAGGGCGAGCCACATCTACAGCTAGTGGATAGTGAGGGGCTAGTGAAGAAAGCAGGCCCTATGCAAATCTCACCCAGACAGCTACTGGGCTAGAAGTGCTTTTGATTTTCTGTTCCAGGAGTAAAACACAGCTAATGTAAGTGAATATACATTACTGCTTCACACACTGACTTAAGATGAAGTTTTCAAAAATCATTTCAGAAAACATCTCAGAAAACATTTCTTTTGTTTTCAAAAACATGAGTTAAGAACTGGCAGGGCTGGTGGCAGTGCATATGTATTACTGCTATATTAGTATTTTCTATTAAATATAACTATCAGAGGTAAACTAACTACAACATTCACTAAGAATTTCTTGTTGGTTGATGAATCACAGTTAACACTCATTCAGTTATTTATGTTATAATGCTATCTGATGACCAAAAACTGCTTGTTCAGTCCACTAATACATAAGCCATTACCAAAGATATCCCAGATAGTTTAAGTAAACAAATTCCATCCTACAGAGTGTTTGGTGAATTGGTTCCACAGGTAATTTATGAGATACTTGTGGTTTGTGACTGGCCATTTAAATCATATAATATTGTCTTCACTACCTGGCTGAAAGACTGTGGGACTAGAACTTCTTAACTTAAATAAGAAGCAACAAAGGAGGAACAAGTACTGCTGTGAGAGCATAAGTAATTCAGTTGAACTAGAAATACTTCTCTACTATTAAATAAAACACTGTATCACAACAATAATTTATTCAATTAATTAAAAGTGGGAAAATAATTTGATAATGTTCAGGATTCAAACAAACATTTTTGTTGCGAGCTCCAACAAGAAGGCTTTCAGCTACAAAAAAACAGCTTTAATGAATATACAATATTATTTAATCAAATTTTTTATATTTTGCTATTGATTTTAAAAAGAGTACCTACTGCACATAATTTACAGGCTGAATGCCCAGTGAGCAAGTTATGCAATTTGTTTCCATGATTCTCTGAACCCAGTTTCTAAAACCTGCCAGTCATCATTTAAACAAGTAAAATGGGCAGCTGTGTTAGAGAAGTGATTTTTTACAAAGAACCTAATAGCATCTGAACAAATATGAATATTATCTGAAATACCATTTTAGCAGTTAGTAGGGCTTGAAAATATGTCTGAAATGTATTTGCTCCTAGCTGGTTTGTGATGCTTTATCCTGTAGACCCTGAGCAGAAGAAGTATGCTGGTGTCCTGCCTTGAAGCAGCTTGTTAGGATGATGGTAACCCTTTCTTTGGTGGCTGGCAAAGGGCTACTCCTTAAAAATAAGATTTTTCTGGTAAACTTGCAAACCTGGGCTTGTCAAGGCATGGTTGAGGTAGTTCTCAGTATGCTCCCTTCTCTTTAGTAGTACATGCAAGAAGCGCTGGGGGTCTAATGAAGCAATTTTGTGCATGAGTCTTGCTACCTTGACTAGCTTTATGTAATGCTATTTGAAAAAATCACCTGAAATTCCTGTATTCCCAGTAACAAGAAAACCTTGAAAGAGATACAGAAGTGACCAAAATTCCCCTTGAAGAACAAGGTGTTTTAGAGGTAAGAAATGATTTAAATTCTTTGAAGTTATTAGGAAAAAAAAAAAATCCAGGACGTGGGTGAGGAGTAACACTATGCATGTGTTGAAGCATTAACTATGTTTAGGTAGTTTGGGTTTTTTGAAGGTATACAACCTTTTTTTACATTTCAATCAGTATCTTCTACTAGCAATCAACTATCCTGGTTTCATGCATATTAACTGAAGTACATCTTAACATGGTATGTGCATTTCCAATGATGGCATGCCAAACTCAACATAGAGATGAAGTCATCAGGATGCTGGAGCACTCAGCAAATCCAAATGCAATATTAAGGATTGCTTATACTGCAAACTTCAAAAGGAAAGGGGTGGAAATAGGAGCCACCCAATCACGGGCTAACCTGGACCGTAGGTGAGATTTAGAGACACTGTAACAGTTGAAGAACTAGTAATTCTTTTAATTGTTTCAATTTTCAGGGGAAAAAAAGTCTTCAAACTGCAATGCTGTGCAGTTCTGCAATATAGCATACATAACCCATGAGTGACCACAGGTGTTTTGTTAGTTAGGAAAAAGGTACAGAGTTTATGATACACAGTGTGCTTCCTTGAATTTGCAGAGAAGATGACTATAATACTTTTGGAACATTAAAATGCTCCCTTCTCTTTAGTAGTACATGAAAGAAGCACTAGTGCTCTAATGAAGCAATTTCCTCCCTTGAGCTGCAAGCCACGAGCCTTGCTACCTTGACTAGCCTTATGTAATGCTATTTGAAAAAAATCACCATTGCATTTGTATCACAATCATCACCACTTGTGCCGTGAAATTGGCACATTGTATCAGCTGAAAAAAGCATACACCAGCAGTTTTGAAGACAAGGATTTTCCTTTAAGACCTAATATGGAGGAAAGAATACTTATTTCTCAATAAGTTACTTTTTCATTTACACAGCCCCTTTTATGCTGTTTGAAAGTTGGAGGAGAACATAACCAGGATAGAGACATAACTCATATCTCCCATGCTACAAAGGTACAAATTTTTTTCCTTTACAGATTGATTGGAAAGTGTTATATTCTCTAATGGTATATTATATCTTCGGAGAAAAAGGGAAACTGATTTTCTAGTTTTCAATGCCAATTCAACAAGGGGAGCTGTGTTTACATTGCCATCTGCATCACAGAAAAGTCTCTCATAAGCAGGAAAAAAGACTGAGCCATTAGAACTTGGCCAACATTTCAGGAAGAAGAGTGAATAGGGCTCCTTAGAACAGAAGAACTGAAAAAAAAACCCAACAACAACAACATCAACAAAAAAAAAAGTCAAAAATTAAATGTGAAAGCAACCCTGCAAGGTGAGGCACAGCTCCTACCATCTGTGACAGAACAGCAACCACAGCCTTTTTTGTAGTCCCTCAACAAGTATGTGGAAACAGGGCAAGGAGTTGACAGCAAAGAAACACAATCTAATTCATTCATATTATTGCCAGAAAGTTGACTTCTAATCATACTAGGAAATGTAGATATGGAATTTTCTTCTTCATGGTCAGACCAAGCTAATGGTAGGGTGAGGAATTTTTCTAAGGACAAAAAGCTGAAAACACCATAAAAAGTCATAAAAAAAAAATGCTTTTTAGCACAGCAGTTGTGGTAAAAACATATCCAGATAGAGACAGTACTGTAAAGTTATCTTGACTAACAATAGATATGATATTAGATATTTACATCATTGTTTTGACTTACCCCTGTGGTGTAAAGAACACTACTGTAATGCAGATGACACTACAGCCACTGAACAGTATTCAGTTATACTGGAGGGTATTTGAAGTTGTTTTTTTCTATTATTACTAAAACCTCTTCAAAGACACAACATTCTTGGCTCTTTAGGAAACAAACCATCCCTTCATTGTACTCCTACAATACCTTGCTCAATAGGGATCAAGAACTTGAATAAGTTTTTAAGGCCCAATAATACAAAGTTACAATAGCACATCACATCCAAGCAATATTTTTAAAAGTACTGTTTGTATCCATAGCTAAGAAGGATTGCAACGTTCTACTCAGTTGCACATGAACCTTCAAAGTCCTCGTAACACAGAAAATCTCTTACTGCTTTTACTTTATTTATTTTTTCCCATGATCCTAAACAGGATAAATGATCCTAAACAGGCAAATCTATCCATATATTATAGAAATATATTTAAGAAAGATAATGATCTCTTGTATGTCTTCCTAAGAAAGAGCTGGAATACAGTAGTATGCATCCTGCTACAAAACTGGATGCATGTCAATTTTCAGCAGCTAATATTAAGCAAAAAATATATGTAGTTTTTCAACATATCTTTTTACTATGGGTTTGTTTGTTTGGGTTTTTTTTTTTGACATGACAGGTATTCTGAATGACGTGACAAAGAGCAGGATTATCAATCTTTTAATCAATGCCTAATAAAATATATTCTAACTCTTGTACTAACAATCCTGCAAAACTGTGGTTAGAAGCATTAAAGGGCCATATATTTAGAAATGGACCAAGTTTAATAAAGAGTGAGCAAAGCCTAGTCTTCTGTCCCAAGCAGAATCAGGTCCCACACAAACTAGTTCCCGTGTTCTGTTGTTTTGGTTTTGTTTCTTCATTTTTCTATTTGTGGGTCTTTGTTGGTGACTTGGGCTTTCTGTTTGTTTGTTCGCTTGTTTGATTATTCCTTTAATTCCCTACCTTCCTAAGATTTAAAGCAGATAGTTAGTTTTTCAAGTATAAATTGCATGACAATTCTGAGAGAAATACTAAATGGAAAGGGAAAGAAAGAAAACTATAAGAAATAAACAGGGAAAAAAGAAACTGAATGAAATTGAATGGAATGGAAATATTGAGGTAGATCTCAGGATGGCTGTAATATGATATTTTCTGACCAAAAAGCTGCAAACAAAACCCACACATGCTAGGATGGTGACCACAATACTTGCTGTATTTCAATTCGGAATTCACTCATAATTTGTGCTTACTGATCTTTATTCATGTTTAAATCCCATAATATCAGCATAGAGCTGACTCTACTGTAAAGCACATTTCAAAGTCAAACAAAGTGCCTCTTTGAAAGACCTGTGAGTGAAAAGATTGGAAGTTTTATTTAATAAAATAATTTAGAATTAAAGGGAAAAATGTTATACTATGTTATTTTAACAGCATCTCATACTAATATTTCTATTACTTAGACTTTCTAAGAAGAGCATTTGGTAAAATTAGGCTAGAAAATCTGCTTTCACATGCATTCTTATTCTTGTATTTGACTAATTAAATTTAAAAAATGTTAAAAATCAATCAACCATTTTTTTCATAAAATACAAGGTATCTAATTAAAACCAGTACTTTATAACCTAACTTCTCTAATGCTTCTAGCTATACCTGTTACAATGCTACTAAGAAGCTGTGCATATTCTTCACAATTATCAATATTTTTTATTTACAACATAAAATGTTTTTCAGTAATTGTTGTATATTAATGCAACTTTCTATTATACAAAGTAAATTCTAGTAGGCACAAAATACTTTTTTCTGTGGTGGTGTGATGATGAAAGCCTTAATAATTTGCCAAGTGCAATTAGTAACTTGATTTCTTAAGCAAAAATACCCAAGATGAAGCCACTCTGAGTTGTTTTTACATTATACCAGTTTTATTTCCAAAAAAGTACAAGTCCAACTATGTTTTATTGTTATGACTCTGAAAAAAATATATTTTTAGGTCCTCTTATCCTTGCAATGATTGCTACCCCATCAAACAGCAATTGTTTTAAAAATATATCAAAGAAAGTATGGGCAATTTCTGGCTAGCTATTCAAACTGCAGATTTTACATCCAAGATATTACTGCTGATCGATTTACCTTTTGATTAGAATTCCAAAAACGTGTGGGAACAATATTGTTAAAAACTGCACTTTTGAAATACCATTGAACTAATGAGGCAGATCAAGGGACCACCGATATATTCCTAATGCTTCCCGTTTCTTGATCCTCTTCAATAGGGTTTCAAAGAGCCTATTTTTAAATAAAGGGTTCTGGTTTTTTTTGTTCACTCTTAATCAAATAGGAAATCAATGAACAGTCATGCCCTGGACTGTTCTAATTTGGATAGCAGGTTTGAAAGGATGCTGTTTGCTGTATAAATGAAGCAAAAATCTCCCCAAAATAAAGGATGCTGTCAATTCAAGAGAAGATGTATATCTACCCTGCTTGTTTTATGGTGATCTAAACATTCTGACAAATATTTGTCCCTAATTTTTTAATTCGGTGGCTGGTTTGGATTTGAAGATGATGCAAGAGAAAGCTCTGAATTTCTACTTCTGTCATGCCACTGATAGTGCCTTTTGCACTGAGCTATTAGCAAACACCACCATTTACAAATTCTTGACCCTGAGAAGTGCTGTGGCTCCTCTGAAAAGAAACAGTGAAGAAGATCATGATTAATAGCATCACAATAAAATATTTAAACACAAATCACTAATTATAGCAAAGCAGGCTCTCAGGCACCATTTGAAAATAGTACACTTTCAGTTACTAAAACCACTAGACATCTGAATAAAATGTCTAGCAATGCTTTCTATGCAAAAAATCACCTTCCAACTGTTTTTCAGGGAGGACATAGCATATAGAATTGTTAGCCAGTAACAAGCAAAACCATGGAGGAAGCTGTAGATCAAACATTATCTTGCTGGCATAGATAAAAGAAAGATTACTAATTTTAAAAATGCAAACCTGTTTGAATATTGCTGTATCTCAAAGTATGAGAAATAAAGAGCTGATTGATACTTTCCTTCTTATTTGTTAGCTTATGCTTGTGTTTAGATTAAGATACGTTTGTGTCTGATCATGTTTTTTACTTCTAACAAGAGCTTCCCAACAAAGTTTCTACAAAAGGTCAGAGCATACATACAGCTACTTAAAATGGGTTATGAGTAAAAAGGCACAAGCTAAGATTTTGTGATTCACTTTTCCTTGTAGCTAGAAGGGACAAGAATGGATCCCATGAGAATTCTGAACCCAAAGGACGCTTACCTCTTAGGGAACAGCTATCAGAAAATAATAATTTAGTCCATCACAACACTGGCTGTGCTCACCTCACGTGTATGTTGTGTTTTTCCCCTGATAGACAGATGATGGTTACTTACGAAGTTGTATGAGTCCAATCTAAATACTAACTGAGGTAGCAGATAGAATATTTGTATCATAATGCTCATTACTACCACAGAGGAAACAATTTAATTTGTAGTGGACAGTCATTTGCAATACTATTACCAAAGTCTCACAAAAAAATCAATGTATCTGTAAAAGTGAAAGGGAGAATAGAAAAATCCTAAATTTATTAAAGACGAGGAAGATAAAAATAAATTATTTTCTCAAAATTTTAACTGAGTCAAGGGCCGCCAAGATCATTACAGAGATAAGAGTACCTTGCTTATGAGGAAAGGCTAAGAGAATTGGGATTGTTCACCCTGGAGAAGTGTTTGGGGTGATCTAACTGTGACCTTCCAGTACCTGAAGGAAGCCTACAAGAAAGATGGAAAGAAACTATTTATAAAGGCATGTAGTGATTAGATAAGGGGAAATGGCTTAAAACTGAGAGTAGGTTTACATTACATACATGGAAGAAATTCTTTACTATGAGGGTGCTGAGGCACTGATTCTCTGAAGAAGTTGTGGATGCCCCATTTTCTGGAAATGTTCAAGGTCAGGTTGGATGAAGCTTTGAGCAACCCTGGTCTGGTGGAAGGTGTCCCTGCCAGGTGCCCCTGGCAGCAGGGTTGGAACTAGATGATTTCTAAGGTTCCTTCCAATCCAAGCTTCTATTTGATTCGATGTGGCATTTCTAATGGTTTTAATGAGTGTTCAACCACAGACAGCATTTAACCAAAGTCATTTTCCCAAATCAAGATGAATAAGTCTATTACCATAGTACTGAAGACTGGTTGTCTGCTGTGTTCATTAAATACACGTTGGAGACACCCTTGTTTTACCCAAATATTTCTCTGAATCAAATATGACTTAACAAGCTGTGAATAAGCTGTTACCACAATTACTCTGCAATGTGCATTCCAAGAGGGAAAAGCATGACAATCCCCACGATGATCACTGCTAGTTGCAGTAAGAAATAAACACTTGGCAGTCTGCCACAAACTGGTAATTGTTTATGTGAACATCTTTGATTTATAGAAAACAGGAGAGCTATCTTAGTCTAGCTTAATATTGGTTCTTACTGTGGCTCATCTGTTTGTAGTGAGAGGACGGGGTGATATTTGGTCTTTAAGTGAAACTTAGGGGAAAAATCTACCTGAAGACTTTGAAGTAAGGGTTTTGTGTTGTTTATGATTTTTTTTGTTTGTTGATTATTTTTTTGTGTGTGTGGTTTGTTTTTTGGTTGTTTGTTTTGTTTTTTCCCTAAATTACACAGATTAGTTATAACAGATTCTTAATCTTATAATAATTTGTTTACTTCTAGTATCTCTCCTCATTCATTTATCTGCTCTGTTCAGGAGTCTTGTCAGCTGTAAGAATCCAAACTCTGAGTGCATTCTTGCATCTAGTTAAGCCTACATGGAGTAATTGATGTGGAGTTTGATAAACTTCTGAAATTTACATTTAAAAGGAGATGACTTTACAGCCATGGACTACACTTTCAATCTTTTAGGTCCACATCCATACAGCAAAATAGAGAGATTGTATATGCCTTAAATAGAATTCATGAAATTTGTCAAGCTATAAGCTCATACAATATTGAGATTATACATTTAGTATCTTCTCAAAATATAAAACAGTTGAAAAATTTCTGTGAAGATATTATGCAAAATTAAATACTGAATTTCACACAGTATCTTTGGAACATTTCAATATTTAATAACTATTCAGTTGAAAGGGCTGACTTGTATTAGTAATGGGAATGTAGGAACTCGATCAAAAATTCCCACACATAAACTGAGATGACATAATCATATATACACACAACATATATTTCACATAGTAATGTGAAATAATAATAATTCAGCCGATTTTGAAGTGCATATTAAAATTAGCTAGATTCGTAAGAGTCTGCCTAAGGCTTTCTGAAGTTACACCTACAGTATTTAGTGTAACAAAGCATAGTAAAAATTATATCTACAGCAGTCTCAATCCCTGCTTCCTTGGTTGAAACATAAGGGAAACAATTGTAAACTGAGATTAAATTAATCATAAAGTCTTATGACTTCTTTAGCTACATTATACAGCCATAATAACACAGGAATAAAATAGTCTTAATATGAAACTCCTTGCTTCTGTGTCTACATCAGACTTGCAATATAATGGGACAGCAGCTTTTTCAGTATTAATACATTGCATTTGTCTTACTTAGGCAGCTCAGTAGAATCTTCTCATAATCATCTAGTTTGTGATTGTTAATTAATAAGTGCCACTTTGTACATTTTCTTCTCTACATTTGAAGCTATTAGCAGTATCACATGACTTATCTGGCCAAAGACAACTACATAAAATAAATGAAACAAAAAATACTGAAATTACAGAAGAATTACACTCATTTAGGCTATCAAATTTGAAACTGATACACACATTCAACACTCAAACATGTGATAGAAACCATAATTTCGAACAAATAAATCTTTTTTGTGGCTATGTCACAGAGATAAAAATTTAAAATAGTTATTTTAAGCTGACAAATTATTCTATTTTTCAACTTCATAGTCAACGAAATATGGAACATTTCTTTAACAAATATATTTCTCTAAATATATACTTAAGTAAAATATATTTAGTTGAATAGAAAATTATACCAAGTACTGTAATTCAGAACAGTAGCCAAGTACCAGAAGGCTACTGTTGTCACATAAAATTGTTTTCATCATACTAATGTACTGAGGATGCTAACAGAATGTGCTTGAAATTGCAGGACTTTTGGAACAGATTCCTAATAAGAATGCTTTTTACCTAGTATTTTTATTCTGGTTATTTGGATTTACCTTGGAAATACTACAATAGTGTCTGCATCACAGGCATTTGCTATTGCTGCCTTCTTGCAAATGACCAAGACTTAAAGAATGCTTAGTAAATACTTAGCTTAACATTTCTGGTCACTGCTTGGTAACTGCTGTGAACCAACAAATTGAATAATGCCAATCCTGTCCAAGTCACAACAATATTAAAAGATTCAGCACACAGACTTCTGAAAATCACGAATATTTGGAGGGAAAACTATGAAGCTGAGCTTAACTTGTCATCTTTATTTCCCTTGAAGACTATGACAGAGGAACATGACAGAATTTTAACCACGGAATTTTAGCAAGACCACTTTTCAAAGCCATTTGAAGACATTAAATCAGAAATTTATAGTGATGCTTGGGTCATATTCAGTACAAATACCATTCACCACAATTGCTATAGTCTAGGATAAATACACTCACATTTTTTTGTACAAATACTTATTGGCTGAAGTTTCTTGGCATGGCAGATTTTTTCTAAAGAGTTTATTGAATTTAGGTTTACTGTGATACTCTCATGAATATGAACACACTTAGAACTGCTGTTTTCAAGATTTAAATCATAGAAGTGTTAATCAAATTTAGACAAGCATCGTTAACACAAGTCAGGAATCACATCTGGGCTTGGAAAAAGTAAAAAGATGTCTCTGTATCTCCAGATAACATGCTGATTAACTTTTGCTATCAACCAGAGACAGGCTGACCTACAAACTAAGTTGACTTCTGAAATCTAATCCCAGCTCTACCCTAAACTGCCTTTGTGAATCAAGTCTTACACAAAAGGGTTATATAATTTAATGGAATAAGTTACTGTGTACAATGCAATACCTTCTTTATAAATAAAAGCAAAACATTTTTCCAGTCCTGCCTATCAATGAGCTACAGCACATCATAGTAAAAAAATACAATTAGCCATGAAATTTTATGTTTCACTTCTGAATTATCATTACACACCAAAAACTTCTACTATGTAGGAATTATGGCATAATACAAAGGAGAATCTAAAACTGATTGTGAAGTCTGGATCATGTTTCAATGCCAAAAAACTCAAACCCAGAGTTGCTCTCAAGACAGAATTCATTCTTCCAGAGTGAAGTTTTTGACAAAATGTAGCCTTTTGGAAGGAGCACAGGAGTTTCCTGGGACCCTGTGCTGAAGCGATGAGAATCACTCTGCTTAGTTTGCCTGGATAAAACAGCTCAGCAACTACAATTTGATAACTAAAAACCAATTAACTAAAAAACAATAACTAAAAACTAATTAACTAAAAACCAATACCATCAAGCCCTTTCTGCAAATGTATCTAGGACACTGATTTCAAACTTAGGTGCCTAAACCTAGGGCACCCATACAAGAGACTGTTGAAAAGTGCTGAGAAGATACAAAGCCCTTTAAAATCAATATTGTCTATTCATCCCTGGATAAAATTGATTCACATAACCCAAGCAGCCAGAATGAAGCATAAATCATTCCTACTGAAATAGCCACAGACAAAATGGTAACACAGAACTGGAAGCCAGGAAGAGAATCACAGAATATGCTGAGATGGAAGGGATCCACAAGGATCACTGAGTCCAGTTCCTGGCTCTGCACTGACCATCCCCAGGAGTCACACCACGTGAACCTTTGTCCAAATGCTTGAACCCTGTCAGTCTTGGTGCTGTGACCACTTCCCTGGGGAGCCTGTTCCAGTGCTCAACCATCTACTGGGTGAAGAACCTTTTACTAATACCCAACCTAAATCTCCCCTGACACAACTTCAGGCCACTCCCTTGGGTCCTGTCACTGGTCACCACAGAGCAGGGATCAGTGCCTGCCCCTCCTGAGGAAGTTGTAACTGCAATGAGGTCTCCCCTCAGTCTCCTCTTCTCCAGGCTGAACAGACCAAGTGGCCTCAGCCACTCCTCACACGGCTTCCCCTCAAGGCCCTTCACCATCTTCACTGCCCTCTTTAGATGCTCCCTAACATTTTAATATGGGCAGATACCAATTTATCTGATCAACAGTCACAATGTGGATCCATGCAGATGAGCACAGCACTACAAAAATGCTACGCTGCTGGCTTGTTCTAAGTTACCTTTTTGTTAACTCTTTCCTACAGCATTGTTTCTTTGAATCACCATGCAATGCTAGATATTTGTTTTGCAAGGCCTTAGAGTATATACGTATTTGCTGTAGCAACAAGATGTACTGGTTTTTTTTAAGAAATATTACACAACTTTTAAAAAATGCTCCAATTCTGTTAATGGACAGAAATGTTCCTTTTACTTTGAAAAGAAACTTGTAACACAAAATGTTCCAGTATTCACATTAAGAGATAATGGCACTAAGGAAGACTGTAAAATATGCCAATCTTACTTGTTTTATTTTTAGCTATAATATTAAAAAAGAAAAGTATAAAGTCATCCTTCCAAGGATTTTAAGGTAATTTTAATCTAGAAATAAACTTGATATCTTCTCAGACAGGGGGTATTTTTCTAAAATTGGACAATATATTTCATTTCAATTGTGTTACTGGCGGCTTGTTTCACTAACATTTCTGAATTAAAAACATGGGTACACTAATAAAAATGCTGCCAAGTCAAGTAGCCTGCTTACGAAACTTGGGAATATTTATCCTTGAAAAAAATTACTAGCTCAGAGTATGATAAAATTGGAACAATCACTACTTTAACTGGGAAAAACTCCAGAAGATGAAACACAAGGGAGTATTAACTCTTTTTTTTTTTTCTTTAAATTATATTATCAGATTGTCTTCCAGTTTTGTGAACCTTTAGTTTAAAAATAAAAGCAAAACAAACATTTTTCCAGTCCTGCCTATCAATGAGCCACAGCACATCATGGTAAAAAAGTATAATTACCCACAGAATTTTATGTTTTGCTTCTGAATTACCACTACTTCCCAAAAACTTCTTCTATGTGGGAATCGTGGTGTAATACAAAGGGGAATCTGAAACTGATTGTGAAGCATTTTAGTTACACCAGACTGGATCTATGTGCCTGTTAGTTGTCTCCTATAAGCCATTTAATAAAATTATTTTATTACTGTTTTATAACCCTTTAGAAAATTGTTACTAAAAAAAGAAAAATCTCAAAAACTCAAGAATATTGAGTCATGATTTTAAAACCTTGATTCAATGCACAAGAATTGAATGTACAATACAATGTACAATTTCTGCAGTATAAAAATTCATATTAAGAATAAGTAAGTTAGTAAACAGTAACAGTCTCCTACTTTCTGCAAAATGGAGATAAACAGCATGAATGCTCCAGACTAATGAATGAATATAGAAGTTACTGAAAAATGTCACATTACAGCATAATTTGGACAAGAAACCAAAACTACCTGGATCTCACTTATGCCCCTGCAAAGGAAGTTGCACACCTGTCTCACATTAATGACCTAAGATGCTGCCCTTGGAAGTACTGAACACTCCATCTTCCAGGTTACATTTGGTTTTGAAAGCTTTCAATATTTTGGAAGAGGAATTTTACCCAATGCACTTGCTCAGGTTTTTATTCATCTACCTCAGATAAGATTATTTCAGATCCCTAATCTACTTCATCCAATACTGTAAAGAAGCTCTACACCCTTTTCAACACCCTTTTCTACACCCTCTCAAAGAAGTTTGAGAAAAAAGGTCTCAATTATTTCTTACACACTTTACTCACATGTCAAAGACCCCAATTATTTACATTATTGCTTTTCTATCTATACTTCATTATAACTCTGTAAACCTTCATTCATGCACTGCTACTAAGTGAATCATGGCTATGAACCTAAGTTTCCAGACCAATCTTCATTAATTATAAAAATTAACTAAATACACTTCCAGGGTATAGCAAAATACTGTAACTTTGGCTTTAGCTACTTAATGCCATTGACATCAGAAGCTGTGTGCTACGCTGACAGACCAAAAACATTCTGTAGACTGGAACACAAGACCATCACATCAATACAGCACCATAACAGATGTCAGAAGAAAGTTTTCTCCATGACTGAAGTTAGAATACTGCATTTATGTATTTACCACATCTTGCAGTTGTTGCTCATTAGATCTTCAGTGCCATATTTTCATTATCTTCAGAGGTTGGATATATTTATAAAGTCAAAGATAACTTCTGTCTTCTGCAAATTGTTTTCTCCTGTTCCTGTTAATCTCTTTTTTTGTCTCTGTCTACTCCTTTGTCCTTTATGCATTGCCTTTCTTTTAGCAACTCTCACAGCCAGTCCTCATGATTTGGGGATTTTTCTACCTTGTTACATATAGGTTCTGATACTCTGCTATTTAAAAACAGTTAAAGCTAAAAATGCAACCACCATCTCTGTAAATAACCTCTCCTTTTCCTGTTGCAGCTACCAAAGTGGTGATCACACATTTAATACTGGCAAAGATATCACAATTGAGTTTCGGAATTGGCCAATTCTTCAAATTGCTCATCCTCATGAAACACAAAGGTAAACTCTAATTTTCATTCCCATCCCACCAGCTAGCCCTGTAGCTTTACACCCTAAAGATCACCATACATAAAAATGCATCAAAATAACAATTTTCAGCAGCCTGCAAGAGATAGGTTGTTTAAGTAGGAATAGAAGTTCATAATATCTCTATTTCTCTGCTATGATCTTGACACCTAACATTTTGTGTTCTGGGGAATACCATAAAATGAGATAACAGCGAGGAACACATTTTAGACAGCAATCAGAAATGCAGTGGAATTCCTAAAACGTTCATTCCCAGATATCAACTTACATTTTTCCTTTTCATATTTGTTATTAGTCTTTGTTGCTCAAACTACTGAAAACAAAGCTTTCAGAAAATAATGGAATGAAAGCAGAATAGTGAGTATTTTTTTTTTTAATACTGTTTGCAATATAGATTCCTCTACACTTCATTATTCTCAGTAAACGTTCTTCCATTCTTTCCTTATTTTCTGCCTTCCTAATCCCCACAACTAAAATTCCCTATTTCCGGAGCATTCATCTTTTTATCCTGTATATGCAGTGTTCTACCAATATTGTTCTTTCACCAAAAATTACTGTGTTGTTCAGGACTTTAAACCTTAAAAATATATCTTTTTCCCAGTTCTTTTCTGGACTTCTCTTGTCTCCATCATTCCCTTCTCTCAATTCAATAAAGACTAGCCGGCAACTATTTTAAATTCTCATTGCTATGCACATAAACATGCTGCACAAGCCCATCCAGAAGGAAAATGAAATTATGAAAATTATTTTTAAAATCAAAATATCATTTCCTACCAATCTGCAGTGTAAATCTTGCAGAACTCTCCTGCATCAAAGCCTATGTGATGCAAGCAGTATTGTTCTTCCCCCTGGTCCAAAGGAACATAATAAAGCTGGTTCTGTCAGAAATGGAAAAAAAACATTCCCCATCTAACTTCACTTTTTAAAAGCATACACTCCTTGCACCACTCAATCCTTCCTATGCATGATGCTGGGGCACAGAAGAGCTGAGTGAACACTTCCTCCTCTCCTCAGGGCACTTGAGAAGCAATTTACTGGCTCCATTTTTTTAATCCACATTTCCTAGATCCATATTTAGGGACCCTACAATGATATGGGTTTAAAAGCTAGTTTAAAACTTATCAGTGTAACTTTGTCACTAATCTCCCTTCTTCACCCTGACCCAACTCAATTGAACAAAAATGGAAAACAAACTGCCTCTAGCAGTATTGCCACACTGAACAACTCTTTCAAAGTTGTTTGGCCTCTTTCTGGGCCAAACTATTTTGGTCACTGGTGTGTCAAAATAAGACATATTTCTAAAATCTAACTTAATATATAAAAAATCAAAGCCTTCACCACTATTGTTTTGGGGTTTTTTTTCTTAATGGTTACGTAGCATATTACATAATTTGACTCAAAATACCTGCCCTAGCAGGGATAGTGCCCAAGCTTTGACGTGCCCAAAGACAAAGCGAAGCTGTAAGAATTTATCCATTCAGCTCACAGAGCTCAAAGAGAGCGTCTGAAACTGCCCTCATTCATTGTCCCTTAAAATGAAACCTGTCTTACTATAAGCATGCCAAAGTAAGTTTTAAAACTATTCAATTTTTGTTTTCTCTGTGTATATATAAACACTTTATTTTGTACACTACATTAATTTTCTTATGGATGGTGGTGCTAAAAGCCAATGAAGAAAACACAGAAAATACTGAAAGATTTCTTATTGAAATACAGAGGCATCAGAACTCTCTTTAAAGAATGAAAAAAAAAAAAGGAAAAAATGCTTTCAGTATGAGAATAATATTTATAAAATTGTTTTCACTACAAGAATAATATTCATAAAATTCAATCCCAAACCACATATGCTGCTGTAAACCATATATCTTTAGTGTGCTTCATAGCATCCAAGAGTTCTGGACATACAACTGTTAAGAGAGAATTTGTACACAATACCAAAGTATTCTCATGGCTTCCTTTACCATGTAAAGCTGTTCCCAAATAGATCATTTTACTGATGCACATTACAGAAAGCATCTTTCATTGGAAACACTTCAAACAAGGAAAATACCACAAGAGAGAAGGCTACTGCCTCATACATTGCAGTGATATGACCTCTTGACCGCAAGTTTTTGTATGTGTATTACAAAAGGCTCTTGACACCTGTCATTTTCAGAGATTAATAATTTTTTAAAAAAAAAACCCTATAATAGTGTTTGAGTTGAAACAGGTGAAATCAGATGCAGTGTAGTATACTACAGCTATTCATTTTAACCCTTTTCCCCCTTTCTATCAATTTTAATTTTGGCTTGTTATTACAAATTCTTACAGATAGCAGAGCTGTTGTATTAAAATTCACCTCTTTTTTTAAGTGGCTTCAGAGCAGAAATGTTACTTGAATTTTAATTTTAGTTTCATGAGAAACTCTTCTATAAATTTGATATGCACAGCCAGGTAAAATTGCCTTGTAATTGATTTCTACGACTTCATAAGGTGGGACAGTATAGGTAGGCATTGCTGGTGGAAGGATTTCCCAGTATTTATGTAGGCCTATACAATCCCTAAAAAATAATGTATAATAAAAAATTATCTATCAATAATTATTTAATTACTTGAATTATTTAAATATTTGAAACATGGAAGTTTTTCTTTGTTTGTTTTGTTTTCTGTTTAGTATTGTAAACATTTCTTTTTGTTTATGCCCCATGTATTAAAGTCTCTTGGTATGACTCAGAATGTCAGTAACACATGCCTTTCTATACTATCATTTCAGTCTGAATTTTACCACCTCAGGTTTGTTGCTGCAGTGTTTTGTGTCAATGAAAAACACCAACTGAGCACCTGATAACTCCTCCATATGGGAAGCCTGGAGGACAACCAATCCACACGGCAGCAGTCCTGAGAGGATTCTACATCCAAATTACTACAGGTTGTTCAAATTATGAGAGATCATACATCTGAGAGGCATTACAGTATCATGGCTGCATGACATGAAGTTTTACACTGATTTGCACAGTTCCTGTGACAATGTTCACAGCTTCTACCACAGAGGCATTAACCTCATGCAGGCAAAGGACCACAGTAATAAACCATGCACTGCTGAAAAATGGCAACTTAAAAATATACTTAATTCACTGTCAAATATACACTGTGATTATAAATGCTTTTAAAAGTATATTGCACTAAGTGTATTTGGGCAAATGCATCATTGACATAATGTCTGTTTCTTAATAAACTGAGTACATTTTCCTGGGAAAAAGAAGGTATCACTGGGAGCATTCAGGGAATACTGCAAGACTGCAATAATGAAAAAGCACTTCACAAAACATGGTACAGGGCACACATTTTCCCTTTCTCATTCCATCCCGTCCCCTCTAAGGAGGAAAGGCCTAGAAGGTCCTTCTTCCCAGTCTGCTGCTCACTGCCCAAATCCATTCCATCCTCCAGCCTCCCCTATGTTGCAGCCGCTTCCCTTCAGGTTCTTCTATCTTTGCCCAGCCCCTAAGCTCCTCCCTTTAGGTCACCTCCCATCAACCCACTACCCAGCAACTGGTTTCCTCACCTTGCTTTAACTTCCCAGACCACTTACAGACACTGAGGCCACAGTTGAGAGGGACAGCCACGTCCCAGCCCTGCCCTGTAGCTGAATGAGTGCAGTGTGCCAGGCTGGTGGGACGTGCCAGACGAGCTTGCTGCTCCTCAGGCTCCCCTGCTCGGTGACCGGAGGCACTCCCACCCAGGGGGACATTGCAGGAGCCATTTGCTCATCTCCCACAGCTTCAGGCTGACCATTCTTCCTGCTAAGAAGGAATCTCTTGAGGCTTGTTGTCTCAATGGCTAACCAAAGGAGCACAATACAGCCCATGTTCCCAGCTCCAGGCATGATCGTGGAAGTCTACTTCCTCTGATGGCGAGGGCGTGATCCTGGGGGAGCTGACTCCTTGAGGCACCCATGGCCTTCCGAATATCTCTGTAAGAGCTGCCTTTAAAAATATCTCAAATGTCACTTTGCACTGCTTCAGGACCTAGAAACCAGACAAACCTCAGAAATGAGGACTCATTTGTTACACCAAAATAACAGAGCAAATATAAACAGGTTTTCCATTCTAGCATAAGGTAAACCAACCCACTCTTCTAAAGATTACTTGAATAGTTCCCAGACCAGTCTGTTACCTATCAAAGTTACTGTTTGTTTGGGTTTTTTTGTTTTGTTTTGGATTGGTTTGGGTTTTTTTTGTTTTGTTTGGGTTTTTTTAATAACTGCTAAACTAATAGTGTATCACATTCACTGAAAAATGTAGAGGGGAGAATCAGCTCTTATCATAATGTATTTGTGTCAGGTAAAGATAATTACTTTTAAAGACTTGTGATATATTTATCAAAAGCAATGGGGGTGGGGTGGAGGCTCCAAAAGGGTTGTTCTGGTCCCTTGACAATCCATTTTGTATTTTTGTCTTATTTGGTCATATAACACGATTGACTGATTTAAATAAAAGTATTTATTTCATTTTCATGACAATTTATATTGGAATGCAGAAGCCCTTGATTTAAATAGTAGATTTTGAATCTTGTTTTGTATTTGCCTAAGCAGAAGTTCTTTGTCACTGACTCATTGAATGATTAGGCTAGGCTGCTGCTCAATAAAACAGGAGCTCTTATATTAAATTAGTTCTTCCATTTTGCTATTATGAAATGCACATTTTAAATCCTATCTTTTACCTTTAATGAATTTGAATAAAATTTTTGTTTAGTAAATAATAATGCTTTATTTTTTATCTTTCTACACTTCATTGAGATGGAAAGTAGAATTAGATTCAAAACAGCATTTAAAAACTATTCTGTATTTATTATATTATTAAATTATCTAAAGTTCAGTCAGTTTCTGGTAAGTAGAAGGTTCTTTTCTAAAGTTGCTAACACTACATACAGACACATACAGAAACATCCTCCTACATTTTCTAAAATGAAGAATATAGCCAGGAAAATAATCTGGAAATGGAAAACAGTTCAGATTGACCATTGGATTTTGCAGCCTTGATTTAACATGTACATTAAGGAACAACAGAAACATGTTCTTGTGAAGCATGCATATATTTCTGCAGTGAAAAACAGGTAAGTACTAGCATTCACTCTAATTAAAAGCATTTTGATGACAGACACTTAAATGGATGACAAGGCAACATTTTCAGAAAGAATGACTAAATTCAGAAATTTAACATGTCTTGCTTTGATTCTGACAGCAATTAAAAAAGCCTAAGCCTTTTTTTCATTGAAATTTGAAGATAATTCACTGATGCAACAGGTCTGTTTTATCTATTTTAATTCTTTTAATGGGCTGCAGTAGATCTAGGTCTGTGTAAGTATTTTCACACTTTAAATGTAAAATTTAAGCTGAAATATTTGTAAAAGAAATCCATTGTAATGTAAATAACTTAAATCAGAATTTTACAGGTATACATTTTTTCCATTAATATTAGTTCAGATCCAACTCACCTTGAAGTCTGGATAGTTAAAGCTTGACATATGTTGAAGGTTATATCTTTAAAGAATGTTGTTGCATTGAATAGTAATATTTTTAATCATTCTACTGTTTTGTAACATAGAAGTACAGCATGCAAAACTATAAATTTTACCAATGAGTTTAATTATTTATGCTAAGTCTAGTAACCCTTAAATAAACTACTTGTGTAATTAAGGATGTCAGGAGGAGGGCAAAAAATTGAAAGAAGTTAACTGTGTTGCTTGGACATTTGAAGCAACATTGCTACATGTTAAACATAACATTTGTCTTCAGTATGAGCTTGTAATTTTATGTCTGTAAAAAAGGATCCTTAAATTATACATTTCAGAAATACACAGGCTTTTATTCCTTGACTCCTGTTAAGTTATTACCTTTACGTCAGTTAAGCTCTTTAAGTATATGCTTATTTTTAGGAATGTATTACACATTGTCTATTAAACACAGCAGCTAAACATGTGTTTATGTCCTCTTCAATTAAGTAGGCTTGCTCCCTAAAGCACTTTCAATGTAAATTTATTGTGTTAAATTTATGTTTTTCTTGTTTCTACTGTTATGCATCTCCTACTGTTTCTGCTGTGTGGCACAGTTCCAAATGTGTTATAATATTTAGTGTTAGTTGATACTAGCTACCCAACTCTAATCTTAGAGATTACTGGCCGAACAAAAACAAATCCATGGTGCCAATGTATTTATCTCAAACATATTATAACTTTACTTTTTTACAACACTGGATATAATTGAATGCTTAAAAAATTGACAATGAAATTTTAAGATCTGGGAGCACTGTTCATAGCTTTTTTATGCAAGTACTTCACATAATCTGCATCACAGAGTTTAAATAACACAAATTAAATTCTGCATTCAGTATACATTTCTGAACTTGATAAAATTTGGCTTCGCTGATCTTGCATTTCTCAGAGTTCTACCACAACAGAAATCACACAGAATATGCTTTCTAAACTATATTTTATTATTTTAATGTTGTTTGAGTCGGATTTTAAAAATAAGAGATTTTAGGCTAGGCATTATGAGCAAATTTAAGCAAGAATAATTTTATTATTAGTCTCCTACATTTAATTGATCCCTTTTGGTTCATTTAGAGTAACAAGGAAGAGAGGCATGTTAACACACCATTTTTTTGCAGATAATTTGGTAAGTGCAGTATCTATACCATGCTGAAAAACAAGATGCTTCCTCCTTCTGTGAAGAGCCCAGCAGCTGCAGTGAGAAAGGTGCTGGTGGTCAGAGGTGGACAAAAGAACAAGGCAAGCATCAACAGGAATGAAAGCTGTAAATGGGGAAGCTGGGGCTGTAAAAACAGTGTTTCAAAAGGAATGAATGTGTGGGGGCTGTAAAGAAGAGGGGAGTCATTTGAAAGAAAACGTGATGTAACATGGAAGAGATCTAAGAAATGGAATGGAGACGGAGCACCATCTGTGGGAATGCTAGTCCTGGATGCACCACAGGCCACCAAAGGCTGCCCTGCTTACAAGTGTGGATGTTCCCAATGCAAGTCTCTTCTGTTTCGAGGGATCCAGAGCTTCTTAACCTTCAGCTGCCACTCCAAAAACCACCTTCCTTCTCTGGTCTCTGCCTAGTTGAGCATCCAGTACAATTCACAGCCCCTAGTCCTTTCCAATAACCCACTGCTGCTTTCTCTTTTGCTCCCAAATACAGGAACCCTATTCTTTCTCGCTACATAAATTACAGAAAATAATAAAAACCTTGAATTTTCATAATACTAACCCACTAAAACAAATTTAAGAAACATTAATATTGATTGCCACAGAAAGCCATAAGGACATTTTACACAGACGTGTTTCCTCTGCATTTTCATACTTACCAGGTACACAGTGCACACCTTACAGTAACTACCATGTTTGAGTGACTTAACAGAATTTTAAGGATTCATACCAAGTGGAGAGGGATAAGATAATACATCAACTTACCCATTTCTCTTGGTTTTCTGTGTTATGTGAATGTTTTAGAATATATTCTGTAGAATAGATTTCATGTAATATTTCAGGATTTGTTCTATTTTTGAAACTTCAAAGGACATCTGTGAGTAAGACAGCATGTTTCTAATTTATGTATGATCTTAAACTAAAACGTTGAGAAACATATAAGACTGTGAATGAATAAAGGCTAATATTAAAAACATTTCCAAAAGACAAAAAACTATTTTTTGTGTATCTCATTATTACATATAATTCAGATACAGTCTACCATCTTCCTGATGCTCTCTCAAGTAATGATAGAACTGTACCTATTTGCCAAATTATGTGAATCCCAAAAGTAACTGTTTCACAAAGTTTCACCTACTTTTGTGTACACTTCTTAGAATTCCATTAAATCCATGAATGTTTCAGTTTACTTAGGATTTTTGATAAATACCTCCATAATTAAAACATTACCTAAACCTCACACAGTTAATATTAATGATGTATTTACTGGACACTAGTAATTCCAAGGATACAAAATAAGATGAGAACAACTTCCTCAGATGGAGCTATACTCACTTCTGTAGCATTGCCAGTCACTCTCATGAAAGTCCAGGCTATGAAGAAAGTAAAGAGCAGCAAATCTTATATGGGATCTATCCTTCATTTCAGACTGGAATGAAAATTTCCTAACATGACTGCTGTCATGTCAAAACACAGATGTGAACATGTATGTATTCAGGACACTAGAGATGCTTTTTTGTTATAAAAGAAGCAAACACATTTGTTCTTCCAAGGAATTTCTTCTCCATAATGTGTTAGTTCTTTCACATCTGAAAAGACCTGGGAGATGGTGTGATTCAGGACAAATACATACACTCACTTGTAAGATCTCTACATTACAACATTAGATAATCACATTCAAATTGCTTTTCTCTTTAGTGTTAGAAATAACAGCTCAAGCATACCAGGGTTCCTACTCCTTTCTTTCCAAGGTTATTTGGAAAATAAAATCAGATAGACAGCACCTTGTATAAGGCATTGTTTCATAGTAACCCTGACACATCTTTCATGCTACCTGCATTTTGTTTCCTGCATTTTTTTTTTTTTTTGACCATTACTGTCCTAAAGGAGGACTAACTGAGATAAAGGACTATTAGAAACAATCCATTCATAAATCAGGACAGTTTTCAACAGAACCTTCAGTGTATCTTATATCTCAGATCCACCAGCACAAGACCTCTGACTGCATTAATGCTGTCTGTATCAAATCACAGGTTCTATTGCTAACTTTATTTACTTGCAAATCCAAATCTTTAAGTCTGGGACTGGATGGTTCCTTATGGCCTGTATGATTTAAGAGAAATAGAAGATAGGCTGTTCTTTGCAATTTCTCCTGAGAAAACTGATAGAAAAGCCTCAAAGATCAGCACAAGATGAACTGTTTCTGTTTCCACAAAACAATCTATAGAAGAAATGAAGAAGATAGATAAAAGCATAAAATCACTTGAAAAAAACAACTTTTAGATAAAAAAAACAAAACCAAAAAAGCAATAACCAACAGTTTCTGACACGTGTTGGAGGTGTGCAGTACAAAATACAGTATGATGCAGGACACCAAAGGATGGATTGATGCTGCACCTGAAAAAATTACTTGTGAAAGGAAAGCCCGATTTACTAGAAAGCTTTGCTACAATTTTTTTGTACTTTAGGATACAGTTAAAAGGATGAATGAAGCAAAACACAAAGTTTATTATTTATAGGGTACCTGGAGATATGACATAGAAGGAACAGCTGTCTTTCTTTCCTTTTTTCATTTTGATAAAAGAATTTCAAAGAAACAACACTCTTAGATAACAAATTAACTTTACAGGTTGAACACTTTCAAATGTGAAAACTGTCAGTACAGTTTGAAGCACAGTTATACTCTTGCACAGTCTGGAAAGAGGCAACTGACGAACCTCAACAAGAAGAACTTTAAGAATGTAAGTAGAAAAAAAGGCCATATAGCCTAAAGAGAGCAACAAACAAAAAATGCATGGATTTTCTTGGAATCAATCTGTGTACCTTTACAAATATCAACCAGGTTAAATTTTTGGGCTTGATTTATAAAAGTAGCACATTCTAAAATCACATGTACTAATGTCCTGCTCATATGCACAGATGTCACACATACATGTTGCAAACCACACTGTCACTGACAGGTTGACACTACATCGTTGTAAAGACCCAGCTATTTGGACAATTTTGATCAGGTGCATAATAAAGAAAATTTCACAGCAAATGCAATAAAAAAAATAGTTACTACAGCCTCCACATATAAGGGAAGGCATCTATAATGCACCTACTGCTGTGACTGTGGCACAAGCAGACAAACTTACCTGAGCTAATTTTTAACTAGGTCAGTCGATACTGCTGGTAGTGACAGACACAGCTCAGGGCAAACTATGAATTTAAACAATGCAGGTAAATATACAGGTAGCTGAGATTTTACTGTGCTCTGCAACACTGTAGATACAACACTAGCAGCACACAGGGACGTTAGCAGTAAAACCAGCTTCACAAGGAACTTACATCTTCTTGATGACTGTATCCTTCTAAGCAAACCAAAGAAGAAGACAGGCTTTACATCACAACCTACATCTTAGTCTTAAAAGTGAATTTTTTCCATGGGTCAATCTATTTTGTTGAAGTTCCTGCTGAAATGACTTAATATTACCGTATTCAGTCTTTAATTTTGAGCAGACATACACCCATTTTGATGGAACATGACATGATGCTGAGCTCCTTGGATTTGGGTAGCAATTCATCACTCCTTCTATCCCCAGATTGCTTGGTCACAGTTTAACGGTACAGACTCCAGTGGTCTTTACAAAATTGTTATCTATGCCTGAGCTAGACAAACATTTTTGGTATGAATTTCAATGGGATTGGGACTTGCCTGTTAATTCTGTGTCTTAAGACTGCATTTTCAAGTATTTTGCACATAATTACACACTGTTCTAAGATCAAAACATCCATCTTCTCAAAAAATTTCCTTTACAAACTACAACAGCCACAGAGAGATTCACTTTGCTAGAGATGGAAAGATTGGTATGCACAGGCATCAAACTTGATGGAGAAAAATCCACAGAAGAGGAAGTTTGTGACGCCAAGATAGACAGATGAGTAAGGGTAAAGGTGAAGGGAGCACAATGAAAAACTGAGCCAACAATGACAGATACAAAGCAAGCAGAAAGGATGAGAGAAAGGAGACCCCATTGAGGAAAAGCCAAAGCCAGCAGGTGGAAAAATTCACTGGGAATAAGAAGAGATAATCAGTTTACAGACATAAAAAAAAAAAAAATCACAGCAATAAAACAAATAGTAACTTAGAGGTCAGTACTAGAAGCATCTATAGCTTCTTATTTAAAGCAGCCTACTCTGAGCAATGTTTTATTGCTACTATCCTATCAAGACAGGACATATTAGTTTCTCTTTTATCTCTAAATCTAACATCAAACTTGAATTATTATAAATGGCAATATGTAAACAATTCATACCATGCAATATCATCATCACAATAAATTCTATTAAGGCTTAAGCAACCCTATGACTGCGAAGACTCTACACAAACTAATGCAAAGTGACTACAAAGTAATTTCAAGCCTAGTAGGCACACTCAGAAACGTAAAATCCATCTACTCAGATTCTCTTACCAAGAGAAGCTGCCCAATCTAATTCCCACAAATCACACTTAGCTTCAAAAGGATCTTCAGATTGTATTCTGATAGCTTAAAATATTTGCACAGTTGTGTTGGAGAGGAGGTACAGGGCATTTGTTTCTTTGACTGGCATACTGTGGGATATTTTAAATTTTCAATGCAATTGACTGTTTCATTGTAGATTAGTTTGATGCCCACTGTACAGAATTGGTGACCCAGTACACTTCCTAAAACTAGTTACATACTTTGCAGGGCCCTCTTTAGACATTTACATACATGCAAGTTCTGCTTCTTTGTGTTCTATGATCCCTAAAGAAAAAACAAATCATACTGATTACATTCTCTATGCAGATAAAAGCAATTATTTATGGAAATAAATACATTAATTAAGACATAAGAAATAAGACATTAAGAAATATCTCTTGTACCAAATAGTACCTCTTGTATTTCTTGTACCATTAATTTAAAATAACTATTTTTCCTGTTATACA
>VZRH01001941.1:1764172-1770807 GCA_013397555.1 Urocynchramus pylzowi
AGAAGCATAGGGCAGGAATCAAAAAATAAAGACTAATAATAAGAAATAGTTCTAGGGGCATATCAGGACTTTGGTAAAATTACATTCTGGTATTTTAGGACATTCTCAATTCTATAATAAATTAAAGATTAGACGACATGTGTGCCTGAATTCAGGAAACATACTTTCCCCTACTAGCTCAACATCTGCTAATTTGTTAATACCTGCTCTGAAAGTCCTACAAATGAACCTAGCAGACTTTTGCTCTTTTAAGCCTGTAACACTTCTGCATACCTTTCCATAATTTTAACTTCTGTTTTAAATCACTAGGAAGAGGCATTTTTGCCTAATATGCTGGGGTCAATTTAAGTAATAATAAGTACAATCAGATGCAGTAAGAAGTTTTCTATTTAACTTACATATCATCAGTATGCTTTATGGCTTTTGCTACAGGTGTAGCAGCTGCATATTTTTAAGTCACTTTTTAATAAAAACTTCCTCTACAGTATGAGAAAATTATTTTTTCTTTCAAAGAGCCAAAATGCAAGTTTCTAGCGGTTTAGTAAATAAAAATTACTTTCCAACATACAGAAACATAAGTTTTGTTAACACCTAATTCAAGACTTCACATAATAAACAAACTTCTATTATTTTCCATCTCCTTTATGATTATAAACAATCATGAGGAAAAAACACACAAGAAAGCAAAACTTCTATTTTTTTTTCATCATTAAGATAACCTGAATGCTAGCACCAGATTATTACTTTTGGAAATACTATTTGTATTTTGTACCAATAAAATGCTTGTAATGATATACTAACAAAATAAAACTGCTTTGAAGAAATAACATTATACATAGTCAACTGAAACAGCTTCTAAGCAATAAATTCCCATAAAACATTTAAAAAGATTATCTTGGTAGCATTGACTTAATGAATGCTCAAAATGCAAGCTCAAATCTACCCTGCAAAGCAATCATGGTTTTTTAGCAACTATTTTGACCTTAGTGACACAAACAATTAATTCTACAAACTTAATATAAAAATAAAATTCTACATCTAATGCAGAATAATCTGTCAATGTATTTAATCAAGGACATGCTTTTTTCATGTATTATACATTCTACTATCTAACACTGATTTTAACAGACAAGGAAAAAAATGAAAGTGAAAAGCTCAGAAGTGTCTGAATGTACACATACAAAAGAGAACGCTCACCGTAAGCCAAAAAAAGCAGAAGACACAAGACTGGGCAAATTACAGTTTGCATCGTATTTTTAAAATAAAATTCTACACTCACTTTAGCATAATTTATAATTCTATAAATATCAACAACAAGGTAAGAAGTTGCTTACATCCTAGTCATACATCTTCAAAGCCGACCTGATGACTTGTGACAGCACCCAATCCATTTATCACCAAGTATATATTACAATATATTATAGAATACTCATTCACTCTTGATACATGAATGAGGAATAACTCCCTGATTTAAGTCAAACTTCTCATTCCTATATAAAGACCACAACAACATAGTTCATCAAGAAAATAACATGAGTGTCTAAGCTCCATATAGTTGCCTACAAGAACATAAAAAGTCTGTTTTATCTTATTTACTTTCTATAAATCCATACACAAATAACTTTAAAAATTTAATTCAGCCTAGTTGGTCTTTTATACAGCCTAAAATTTCTCTCACTTAACTTTCCCCAGTAAATATTCATGCCACAGTAAAAACTTATTTTATTATTTTACTCGGCTGATAAACCAATTCTTAAGCATTAGCATCCCTTTATGTAGCTGCCTAGTTGAAGGAAATTATTAAAATCAGCAATCATTTACTTGCTTCCTTTAGAAAAAGCTATAAAAAACTTGATTTTTCTGTTTGAAGACTCCCAATAAAATGATTCAGAGAAGCCAAATCCAGAATGTTAAATCATGAGATGAGTACATTTTGCACATATTTAAACAATAAAAAAAAAAATCTTAAAAATAATAATTGCTAGGGTTTCCTCTGTTTTTCTGTGTGTCAAAGTTTTCCAGACAAGTGTCACATATTAAAAACATCATTTTAGAGAATTAATACAGTGACAATAATAAAAGCAACTATCATTTTCCTCTTAATTCATATTTCAAAAGGCATCTGTTCAAAAGCAGGGGGGGGAAAGAAACAGAAAAAGGAGGAAGAAAAGCAGAAGTAGCACAAAGCTATGCCCGTTATCTGAAGGACATCCTACTGTATGTTTACTAGTGTTTATGTTTCACATCAACATATTTTATAGAAGGATTCATATGCCTAACTCAAGTTGTATTTAAATCCTATGGTGCAGACCCTACCATAAAATGCCTCTTGAGTCCTATTAACTGTACCCATGGTTTTACTTTGCCTGTCTGCTTATTTAAGATCTAATCACAATTTTGAAGAAAAGATTGTCACTTCTAAGCCTGTCCCCTCAGAACCTGTCTGTTATTAGTACTCAACTGGATATTTTCATCTTCAGTTGTAATTCTCTGTGGTCTTTGCAAATGCTATCTACTGGAATCTCTGGCTGTATGGACAAATTGGCTACACATGCCTAGGACTGCTACTTTGAGAAACATGTAAGTGGCACATTATTCTATTAGCATTTTTGTGGTTTAAAGTACTTCACTTAAATTTAGTTTTCTAAACATATTCACTAATTTGATACACTATTTCTCAACAGAGATTTTAAAATTCTATTATATTCTGAACACCTGAATAAAGATGATGGCATGGTTTTCAATGAAAATAACATTAAATTTTTATATTTACTTATATGCATACAATTTTATATGAAAATAGTATAAAAATACAAGGTATATATATACATAATCAGGTATATAGAGAGAGGTAGAAACCTGCTAAGAACATAATGAAGACACTGAAACCTGTATTTCTTCAGACTGTCATAATGTAAGTGCTCAATTGTTAAAACAGAATACACTTAAATTAGAAGCAAGGCACAGATTTTAAGCCTAAACAACTTCTCATATTTCAATCTATAACTATTTCCTTCTTCTACATTTTCTGTCACCATTTAAAATATTTAACTATAAATGTCACTAGTGTACACTGCTTAATTCAGCACTAAAAATTATTCAATTTTAAGAGCTGTTATGACCTGTTTTTTCAGAGGCCCATGCAAAAGCAATGTATCTATCATGTTAAAACACGTTTCTATAAAACAGCATTTTATAATATTTTACCTAACGGAAAACAACTTTCCTTCCATTAATGCAATACCTGATGTTGAAATGAAAAAACTCAGCATTTAAAATTAAGGGTTTGAACTCCAAAGGTGCTGAGTGGGCTCAGCAAATGAAAGGATGAGGCAGTGAAGACTTTCAGGAGTTTGAAGCAGGTACTGGGCACTCTGCAGAATCAGACCCTGACTGTTTACCAAACAATTTGGGCTTCACTGCATTAGTACAATCTGTGTTCCCTGATGGAGAGGCAACTCCTTAGGCAGAAAAAGTAGGAGTTTTGTTTGTTCAGGTTTTAAAAGGAAGAGAAATCTTACAGTGACAAAAATTAATGGATTGCATCTTGTAATGAGGTGGTGTCAGCAGCCAGAGGACGGTTGAATTTTACAGTTTTAAACACAACAGCAGATCTCCATTAAGTTGTTGGGAACACGAACAGACAAACTTAAAAAATATGTTTTCAAAATGAGAAGGGAAACAGACCTGCAGAAAAGCTGCTTCTTCTCTTTTCCCATGCTTTCAAAATTACACATCCATATTAGAACTCACACACGCGCAAGCACACAGACAGGAACACTGACTTTTTTATTTCCGTGCTTTTGAACTAACCAGCATTTTTTAATTACACCTATGACAGCAAAGTATCTTTATTGAGAAAAGTCACTCTGGTCCCTTCACTAGGGTCCCTTCACTGCCCAGCTCCGACTTTGGCACAATTCACTGCGAGCCAAGCAAAGTCTCAAGTAATGTGGCCCTCTGGTGGAAAACCCCGCACCACGTCCTGCACGCCCGCATCGCATCGCGCAGCAAACTAACAGCTCCTGAAAACATGCACTGCAAGGCTTCGGCACAACTTTTATAAATACGCAGCGGGATTTTAATCACCAGGCAAGCCTGGTGGCATGCAGCCATACCAGCAAGATGTTGCTGCCACAAGAAAGGGATCCTTCCGTTTCAGCATTATCGTGCACTAAAACAACAACAAATAATGCCCCATGCTCTTCACTTCCACAACCCTCCACATTCAGCACACACCAAGGGTCTCCGAAAAGGTCCCCCTCTGAAAACAGCCCTTTATTTGTTTAAAAACAAACAGGAAACAAAACAAACTTACCTGCTGTTGTTGCAGATGCAGCAGTTCTACTGTGCTTACTTCAGTGCTCGTGTCACCACTTGATCTTCCATCTCTGCTGCCAGCATCTAATTGGCTGCTTAGAGTGCTCATTCCATTTTGATTCATTGAACTGTTGCTTATTGTCTCTGTCGCAGATTCCTGCATCATGACTTAATACCTAAAAGTGATTAAGAAGTATCAATTAACACACGCGTTACACCTTCACACTTCCATTATCAAGATGTCCCTCTCTGCCAATTACACAGACAGCATCTTTAGAAGAAGAAAAAAGCCTCGCAGAGCCGTTTACCAAGAAATGCAATGCAAACTCTGCTTTCATACAGCTGCTAATCACTGGAATTATGATTTCTAGAAGCAAGCTTTGTGTGCTTACATTTAACGGCCAAAATAACACACCATGCACGCAGCATGGTCAATAGCATTTATGAACGACTATGCTTTAAAGTCTACCTATAAAACCAGTTTAAGTGAAGGCACGATTTCACACACTGCTCTATATTTCCTATTATCTAGCTTTGACAACCATGGATGACTATACAGCCTTATTTAAAATATTCACTATCTTGATTCTGTCAGAATTTTACAGCATATCTTATGCAAGGCTGTTGTTTAATGATGCACAGCTAATCATACAAAATTAAAATTTTGTAAGGGTGTTACAAATCATATGGTATCAACCAATGATAAATAGTATAATGGGCTTCTCCTTTTTTGTGACTAAATAAAATTTTGCCTCGGAGGCATTTTAAGAAAAAGCTCCTGCTGCAAACACGTCAGATATTGCCTATTTTTTTAATCAAACGCCTGATATTCATTTATTTTTCTGACATTTAAAACATTTAATACTGTCCTTCCTGGGAAGTAATTAAGCTTATGCATGAGCAGCAATCAAACTGTTCACTTGAAGATGACTTAAAACTCAATTTTAACATAGGCAAATAAATGAAAGATATAAAATTAATTTTCCAGGCATGTATTAGATATGAAAGCTGGAAATAAAATCTATCAAGAATATCACTAATGATTGTGCTAAAAACAGCATAAATTATGCATATTACCTTCTCTACAGTAATAAATGTTTTATCATTTTCACTGCATAAATATACTGTACTTTCAGGATAGCAATGAGATGTCCTGCCAAGATCAGTTGAAATCTTTGCAGTAAATAAAGAAGCAACGTGCCCTTACAAACCAGAATTTCAAGGCGCATTTTGTATCTGTAATATGGAAAGGTCAGCGTCTCTTCTCAGAGCCACCAAAGTCCTCTCCTGCTCTTGCAGGGTCAGAATGCAGCTCCCTTCCTTCATCCTCACTCCCGACCTACTGACAAGATTCCTCACAACAACCTGGCTGAGCTGTGATTTTAAAAAACACCTCTGAAGGGAAAGGGATGTGTAAGCAAACTCGGGAAAGGAAACAAAGCTTGCTGTTTAGCCTAATAATCTAACATAGCTATTTTTTCCCTTGCAAAGTATGAGCAACTGCCTTTCCTTAAAAAAGAAAAAAAAAAAAAAAAAGCAGGAAAAGGATCGTTACAACTTCAACTGCCTGCATGGGATATTAATTAAAATGCAGCATGAGTTACCACAAACAAGCTCCCACAAGACAAAGTAAAAGTATATATTGTGTGAAAAATGTTAAAATAGCAAAAGATGAGTTATTTAAGGATGGTCTGGTCAGAAATAAACAGGATGCAAAAAACCCAAACACAAACACAGTTAACATAAAGGAGCGCAGCTGTTATAGCCCGGTAAACAACAGCAGCACCAGATGTGTTTATGAAGAAACAGTCCTCCTAAAACACTTATGAACAACAGCAAAGAAAAATAATAGAAATGGAAAATGTGATACAAGCAGTGATGAATTTTACAAGGCAAAAACAAAGCTAATACTCTTTTCTGAGATTAGGCAGCTAATAAGTATTCAAATTAGGCATAAATTTTACATGTACAATGTTTAAAATATTCAGAGAAAAGGGTCTGATTGCCCTTAGTAGTTATATGAAAATTCTAATGCGGCTATGCCACAACTGTAGAAGCAGACAGCCCTTTCCGATTTTTACAATATTTACTTTCAATAAAAGGACGTGTATATCAGAGTGGAAATTTATTTGAAACTTCATCAGCTGTATCGTTACAGGGATTTGGAAATTTGGGAAATTCAAATGTTAATCCTCTTTTAGTGAAACAAAGATTTAACCAACAGACAGGTTCATCTTTTATAATTTCAAACGTTAGACAATAACAGTGGTATATTTAGCCAGGCTCATTAAAAGGGCAAAGGGGGGGGGGGGGAA
>VZRH01001941.1:1783735-1805295 GCA_013397555.1 Urocynchramus pylzowi
CAGAAATAAACTAGCAAACAACAATTTCAAAACAGTATGCAGCACAGGAAAGAGAGAGAAAAAAAGGAAACATGGGAGAACTTGCTTCTCAGTATGATACCACTGCATTTGTCAAAAACCTTTTAATCTTTAGTATTCCTATCATCAACATCACCACCATCATCATCTCCTGAAACACACTCCACACTCTTAAATAAAACAGTCAACACACCTACTCTATTATGCAGATTAGAACTAATTCTAAGGCATGAATTTTCCAAAGATGTCACAACACTGGGTACTATTCTGTAATTAAAAAATAACGTTTTCAAGTATCAGGGAATTATGTATTTTCTCTCTCTCTCTCACTTCCCATCTTTTCACCAGAAACTAAATTTTCAGTTCCACACTTCCTCTCATTGCTACAAGCTTTTGGCCCATCTCCCTACTAACAGCCTAGAGGTACACTTGGTGTGGTCTGCCTTTACCATTCTCCCTTCTGCACGGAACTCTTTCTGGCCCAAAAGCAATGCTAGAAGTCATTTCTTGATCTCCCCTCCCAGGATCAAGGCTGTAGTTAGGTTTTTCTTTCTCTTTTTTTAAATTCTTATGACTCTCCCCATATCTCCTTCACTCCTTAACTGGGGCAGGTGGGCCCCTGTATGTAAATCCAGACCACTAGAACAGCCAGGTCCTGTGCAGTCACACAGGTAGCCCAGACCTCTGACTGCTATTGCATGGGATTTTTCACTCCTGGGTGCAGGGAAAAACCCGCTGGCAGTGACAGGTATTATGTCACAGCCTGTTTTCTTCCAAACAAAAGATGACAGGCAATGCAAACTGTTTTTCAGATGACAAGTTCCCATCGAATGCGTTGCTCTAATTCTACACCCTTCCTGCCCTTTTGCCTCTAGCAACAATTATGCAAAAGAACATATAACAGGTCAGGATCCCCCCAAACTCGATATGATCTCACTTGTAATCCTCTGGACAACTGTCAGCTCTTGCAACAGTTGGATGCTATCTCTAGCACTGCAGGATCTATAAGCAAGCCTTGCACTGATAAGCCAAAGAACTGGTTTAATAACAGTCCAGAGCACTAGCAAGAGCTAAGAGGAAGAAATGTGAACAGTACATACCAGCATTAAGTAAGACTATTTTCAAGATGCATGGCCAATATTTAGGGAATCCCTGTATTGATTTAAATACTCGTAACTAGAAATCATAGGCTTAACCTTGCAAAACCTTTATATGTGTGAGAGAACAGACAGACTACTTGAGTAAGTAACAACTGGAATCATAGAACTGTAGAATGGTTTGGGTTGAAAGGGATCTTAAAGATCATCTACTTCCAATCCCCTGGAAACACAATCATGTATTTACATATTAATTATCTCATTTAAATTGTATTTATTTATTTACATTATATTGTACATATGATCACAGAATACACAACACCATATTCAATCTTAAAAAAAAAAAAAAATCCCAAATAACATTTTGTCATTTATTTCCGGATATAAAAATGCAACTCTATATATTTAATATCATGGTTAAATAGTTAGATATCAGAATTGTACTGTTTCTATTCAAATTGTGTTTTCATAATGAGAACATAACAAGGATGATATAATTAAAGAAGATGTAACAAACGACTTTACTGTGGGCCCTCCAAATTTCTAGTCTTTAAAGTTAAGCTAGCTTAGCAAGCTTTTTTCCCCCCAACTTACTCAATTAACAGTGATTAACATTGGTAGCAATCATAAGCGTGCACAGGGAAGAGGAAGGATTGACTTTTTGCCTTTCAAGTTGCTAATTTCCCAGTTTTCCAACAACAATGTCTATTGTTTGCTATGTGCAGACATGAAGTGAATAGACACAAACTCTTGAAAGCTTATTGTAGGTGGGTTTTCACTTTCCAAGGGTTTATTAGAGACTGGCAGTAAAAAAGCACTGAGGAAACCAAAGTTCACTCCGTGCTGAAGACAGTTTCACCACTGCTGCCATCCTACTGGGGCTGTCTAGGAACATACTTGGGAAGATGTATAGCCACCCTGGGACCTATGGCTACAATGGTTCTGCAAACACACTGGAGAAGCAAACCCTACCCAACAGCACTGGTGAGGATCAGCACATGTAAGCACTGCTCAGGGCTGAGACCCTCTCCAGGGTGAGCCACCACCTTCACAATTTATACAACTCAGACTGCAACTTATTTTCACCTCAGATGACCATGAGATACAAAGTACAATCATTATTTTTCATTCATTTTTCAGTTTGAAGTATCCTAAATATTGAGAGGATTGGGCCACAGATCAGTAGCTTGGGGTCTTGACAATAGTGTGAATTGTGTGTCCCTCACCATGGCACAGGGACACGTGAGGGCAAGCAAGGTCACAAGACTTGTCTTGAAGAATTGTCCTGGGTAAGGGGAGTCAGTCTGGCTGGAGTGAATCCAAGGGTGAAAAATCCTATCTGCTGTCAGACTGCTTCCTGGGAGGAAAAGCCTCAGGAGAAAGCCTGGATGGAAACTGGCACAGATACAGTGAGGATGATTGGGATCCCAGCAGAAAACAGAATAAGCCAGGCAGCCAATGCATGTCACATATGCAGTTCATACACAAACCCACTCAAACCCAAAAGTCCTTAATTGTTGACAAAATGTCAACACTTACATCTTTTTCTCTTTAAGAAGGTTAACTGTTAACAAATTTCTTTGGGGAAGAATTTAGCAACTTACTAAGAGTGCAATATTTATTCTACATCCATTTGTTATTATTTTGAAAACTGAGCCAGTAAGAATGGTTAATAGTTTGTCCATTCTGTAATTAACTCTTGAGGATATAAATCTCTCTACCCATGTGAATCCAGGATGGATCATGTTTTGCCGCAAACAGTAAGTTGCCATTAAACTACAACACACAGATGGTCAGGCACCAACTGGTTAATAAGAGTTTTTACTTTACAGCATGTGACCAAGGATACTAGATTAGAAACAGCAAACCGGGCAAATATATTCCTAAAAGCCTCTGTTTGCAATAAACTACAAATATGTTCTTGATCTCGGGTGTTTGCAAACCTCTCAGAGGTTTTGGCAATAAAATAAACTAGAACAAGTTGGAGGGAGAGAGGTGTCTAAACCCCTGCTTTAGATTTCCTCCCAACACTAGAGATCAATGTGGGTGCACCAGGAGGAACTTACGATGACTGTAGATCTAAAGGTACAACAAAGAAGAAAAATAAGTTTCAATTCACTATTTACAACCCACTGATTAGTCGACTGGTTGTTCTTGTAAATAACCATTTATCAACAATATTTCATTCACAAAAAACCTGTTAGCATACCAACCCATTTTCTCCAAGTAAAACAGCACTTGAGATTTTCAAGATTTGTTCAAGCAAAGAACATATGAATAATGCATGGAAAAAAACCCACCCAAAACCAAACCAAACCAAACCAAAACAAAAAACCCAACACAAAAAACCCTCATATTGAAAGATACCATTTACATTTTAGAGAAAGACAGACCATCTATACCATCATGAAGACAGAATTCAAAATACCTCTATCATATTGTTGTGGTTTAGGAACGGTATTCTCCGTTTAGTACTCCCACTAAAACCATGAGCCATTTCCCTTCCCCGTCCTCCAACTGGAGGCAAAAAAGGCAAAGAGCATGGGTTGACATAAGAACAATTTACTGGAAACAGCAATGAGATAAGAAAACTAACAGTAACAGCAACGAATTAATAACAAAAGGTATAAGAAAGGATTTACATGGGAAACCCCTGACAATAAACAATACTGGACCATTTCATCTGCCATTTTTACAGGACCCAGAAAAGAGTTCCTTTCCCCTACCCCCAGCAATGATGTGAGGTAGTACAAAATAACCTCCTCACCTTGGCCACATCCCTTCCAGCTACTGCAAAAGATTAATCCTGTCCTGACCACAACCAGGACACGTATACACAAGATATGAAAGAAGCTGGAGTGATTGGTGAAACCCTTCCCTGAGAACACAGTTTAGTATTTCAGTATGAACTGATACACCATCTGCCTCATTGATTCTGGTAATAGTAGTATTTACAATTTCACCGAAACACCAGAAAAAATATAACAGTTCTCCTTTGTTGCTAACAGACCTTTGCAATTAGCAGCCAACGACCAACACCAGTCTTCTTTCAGGCTGTTCTGAGCATGTCCCAGAGCCTACTGCCAGTGGCACAACAAGCTATCATAGGGAAAACCTATCTTCACAAAAAACCCCAACGGTACCACTAAAATGATTTTATCCATCCTTAATTATATTAAAGGACTCTCAAAATAGAACAAACCTGCAGACATGTTTTGCCTTCACAGCAGCCAAGTTGGGCAGGTTCCCAGACTCTGGCTACGCAGACACTCCTGTCCCTTCCAAAACCAAAATGTATGACGGAATAGAAAACAACACAGTCCTTTCTCATTTAATTTCCAAGAAAAGGGACTGAAGGTTCAATACACTTCACAACTGCAGGGCAGGGGCCTTCTGCAACTGCAGACCCCCTGGAGCAGCACAGAGACATGGTGTTGGCCAATCCCAGCCCTTGCCTGCACCTGCCAAGGGGAGGATTAAGGAGCACAGCATCATCCTTCCCAACACCACCATAACTTTGATTCATCTGTTTGCTAGATTTACGTAGGTTGGGTTTTTTTCTTTCTACTTTTTCAAACAGTGGATTGCAATGTTACTGGTTTGTCCTAATGGTATTTATGTACCTTTCTCCTCTCCAGACATTCACAATGAAATGCATCACAGTCAGCAAAGTAAATCGCATTTTTCTTAAAAACCTCCTTCAACCACAAGTTTTGTTATCTGCTCCCACCCAAATAAGGCATTCTTTGTCCTTCCTTAAAAAACTTCCGCAACAGCCTCCTCAGCTTATCCCTGGCCTCATTTACTTCAGCTCCACATTCCTGTTCTGAGCTCCAGTTCATAGAGTTCGATCTGGTCTTCTGCACTATTTTGGCTCTGACCTGACAGAACAGTGACCTACTGAAGCTATTTTCCATCCAGAATGAGGACTGAAAAGAAAGTCTTGGAGGTCTGGCTGCTACAGTTCTAGATATTTCAAACAGTGCCACCTACCAAGTCCCAGAAATCCGCACTCTTTCCAGTCACTTCGGAAAGGCTTTTACTCTCATGTATATCTCCAAAATAGCTAGGTTCCACCTAAAAAAGCCTTGCACATTGAAGGATAAATTTCTGATATATTTAAATAACAAATTTCTCCACTGTCTGTAGAAAAAAAATGCGATTTTAGTGAGGCCCACATAAACAAGGGTTTGAGCTCCCTCTGCAGGCTTTATGTCTGTAATTAACTAAGAAAAGCTTTTCCCACGGCCATGCAGTCATAAACGAATAATGATGATGTGCAGAAGCAAAAATGTTTTGACATGATTTGGCATAAGAGTAGTTGAAATTATCATTTATGTTGTTCTTTAAATCAGACATTTGGAGAAAATTGTGGGCTAGTGTAAACAGGTGCACTCCACTACAGTGAAGGAGAGTGCCAGACACTTTTCTTCTTAAGTGGGTTTAGCTAATTTTGTGTTAATTTGAAGGCAACTTAAATAAATAATGATAACTAACTACAAGAGCTAGTATATAGGGAAAGCATTAGGAGGAAAGACTCTCATCAAGACAGAACAGCAGGGAAATATATGTAAAAGGTTAACTTTTTACTTTAACTAGTAAAGCAGGTTATGCTACTGCACCAGACTTACACTGATTTAGTGATATAGAGTATTTGGAGTGCATGCAGTATTAAACTCACAAACAGAGATTTCTATCCCAAGTAGCATCAGATCAGCATACTCAGGAGCTAAATCACCTACAAGTTTCACTAGAGCCACTATCTAATGGGTTTTCTTACAGGATTAGGGCAGAAATGTGGATTTCCATTGCGTTTCAAGTCCAGTCATTAAAAAGAAACCTCCTTTTTCAGACTAATAGCATTTTTCTTTTCCCTTTTCACATTAGGGAGAAAAAATTAGGATTTAGAAATTACATATAACCTTGAAGAAAGCTATTCAGATTACACTGTGATAAGAATATAAAAGCCAGAAAATATATTTCATAAACAAAGATATATAATAATGATAATTGAAATCCATATCTGTGTTTAGCAGCTCACCTCTGATCCCACCTTTCACTGTATTTCACCCCCAGTCTATTCTGGCTGAGACTTCGCTATGAAGCCCAAAAAACTAGAATGTAACAATGCAGCAAAGAACTTATTTAACAGCCACAGACATCAGAAGTATCAAACATACAAAGTTATTAGAAAACACAATGATATAGAGAGATTCATCTCATCTCTTTCTCAGCAAATGTGAGGGAAAAAAATAAGATTTTGACAATACAACACTCAGACAGTTTTTCCAGAACACACTGTTGTGTAATCACATGCTTCTCAGTAATAATTTCTAATTGACATTCAGGCAATTTTTTCTGTAATTTACTCTGTTTACATATTACACTATTTTCCTATTCTTATATCTTTGAGGTCTAATGCATACTAACATTTTTAGATAATTGCCCTATTTTTGTACTGCAGCCTCTTAGAGGTAAGACTGTGTTGCACTGTGGAGAGATCTATAATCTCTGATATGCAGACGAGCTCTCTCTGGGGCCAGAAACTGTACTTCAGATTCACTATGGAAGCTCTGTTCTGCTCATCAGCCCACAGGCAGCTGAGACCTGCTTGTTCCAACACAGCTTTTTTTCTGTTTGTTGAGATGAGCTATATGAAAACCAACTGCAGCCAGATACTAGTGATGCTTCCTAGTGATCACTCCTGGGTCCAGAATCTTGGTCAACAGCCTGGACAGTAGAATGGAGTGCACCCAAATAGATATATGGATGTAGATGTATGGATGGTCCCAAACTGGGAGGTGTGAAGGGAACATGGAAACACAAAGGGGGTGCTATTCAGAGGTAGCTCAATAGATCAGAGGAATGAGACAATGATGAACTTCATGTGGAATCTCACCAAAAGAAGTGCCAAGTACTGCAACTGGTCAGTAAGAACCCCCTGTTGGAGGTGAGGAGCCACCAGGATACAGAACTTCTTTTCAGAGTAAGGTCTGTGCAGTACAGACACACAGGTGAACATGACTGCGCTGCAGGCTTCTTTCTGCACAAGACACCAACAGACTCTGAGGAGTCCACCAGAATACCATCATGGTGCTAGGGGAGAAGGGGCATGATGAACAGGGTGAGTTTAAGAGTAGGTTTGTCCAGCCTTCAGAAGGGAAGGCTATGTAAGGATGCCTTTACTGTCTTCAAAGATCCTCAAAGGTAAGGGGTGGAAGGTGGAACCTGAGGTGCACAGTGACAAGAAAAAGGCAATGGACGCAAGTTGAAACCCAACAATATTTGATTAGATGATTAAAAACCATTCACAGTGAAGTGACATTGCAACAGATCTCCACTCTCAGAATCAAAATCAACTAGGAAACACCCTGATTATCCTGATTTCAGTAAACTGTGCTTTGAGTGGGACACCGTGATGCATCGTTTCCAGAGGGCCCTTTCTACTCAATTCCACCAAAAGCTCACAATCCAATAGCCAGGATTGCTAATGGAGATCCTGAAGAACTGTAGACATCTCCGGCCGTCGCATGCAACAGCCAAAGGATGGATAATAGTGTTTGCAGGATTTCCCTGTGCATGCACAGACCAGCTCTCACGCCCATTCAGCAAGATCAGCAGCTCTGCTGAATTAAGGACATGCCAGGCCTCCTGCCTGCGCTCAGACACTGCTCCACCTTCCACACAGCAATCATGTCCTTCATATTAGCCAAGACAAACTTTGTGCAGTAGTCTATGCTAAAACTGCACTGGGTCATCTGCACAGGGCTGCAGCAAGACACGCAAATCGCATCATTCACAGCTAACTCGGGTAGCTTTGTGTCAACTTAGAGACCACTGTTCTGGTAACTCATTCTCATTCTTACACTTTATCCATCAGAACGCTTTGGAGCACCTGCTCCAAGCAGCTTTAGACATGGTTTAAAAAACATCCACCCCACCTCATCTCAAAATCTAATATTCATACTATACATATCTGTTAAGTCATTTGAACCCCCCAAAAAATCTCTTTTGAAACTGAAGCTCTTCATGTTTGTTTTGGTTAACCAAGGCTCAGACTTAAATGTAGTAAATCATAGTTACAAATTACATAGTTTTACATTATAGTTACAAATTTATGAACCATTAACTACCGACCTGGTGATCTGATACCCTGCTTATAATGGCACCCACATTTTAAAAAGCATTTTTCATCAGCAAGTCAGTATCATTATCCCCATTTTTTAACAGATGAAAAAACTGAGGCATAAAATAAGGAACTGATTGGATCAAGGTCATGTAGCAAGCTAGCAGCGGAGACAGGAATAAAAACAAGGTGGCCTAAGACCTAGTGCAATGTGCCTCACTGTCATTTCCTCACCCCAATGTCTCTTTTGTCTGGGTTTCTGCATTTCAATTTACCCTCTCTCGAGTGTATTAACTTACTTTGAGGAAAAAATAGTCTAATTCTTTGGTTGTGTGACTGGTGTCTCTATTGTGATCTTTATAGGTACTCAGATACCTTTATCCATGGTTAAAATATAAAATAATATATATGGCAAATGAGATTATATACACATTTTCTAAGATTAATTTTATGCTGACAGAATCATGATTTTTCTCATCCCTGTACAGACAGTTACCATGTGCTGAAAGGTTTTCTTACTCTTTTAGTGCTGTTAGTGTTGACACCTCTAACCAATTAGTATCTTCCTTGGACTGCATTAACATGTTGTTTAGGAGTACTCTGGATAATTAATTAAATAAGAGCAGAGATGTCAGAAGGATACAGGATTCCTCAGTTCTTATCTTACCATATTATTATTGACAGTCCTTCTAACCAGCTTTGGATTCTAATTTATATGGGGCTAGTAATCATCAAATACTTTGCCAAAAGTTATAACAAAATGGCTGTTTTTTTTTTTTTCTCATTTTTCCCAACAAATTAATAACTCTATCAAGAAAATAATTGTTTTTATTGGACAGAAGAGATGACAAATTTTTTGAACACTGAAGCTCCGCAGAATCCATAGCGTCACACCTGGAAGTCTAAAGGCTTGACTACACTCTGCAGTTAAATATAACACAAACCATCAGCATTCAAGCAGGCTGCAGAATGGAACTCAGAAACTCAGCAGGGCTTTTCAGCATTAATACCAAAATGAGCGTCTCCGCGCGGACGTGCAGCTGTGCTACGCAGAAGTACTCGTGTGGATCACTACTAGCTCAGGCAGAATGAGTATGTACTACAGCACTTTCCATTGTACAACACAAACACATTGAAAGCATCTTTGAAAGACAGTCTCGATTCCCACAGACAAGTTGCAAACCAGCAATTAAGTGCCTAAAATACCAGGTGGCACTGAAACCTCTAAGTCTCTGAAAGCAATCCAAAGCTTTGCCTCCCTGGATGAAAAGATGTCACCTAAGTGCCAGAAGTTCTGCTACTGCATAAGCCGAGAGGCACCACTGTGATAGCTCTGCACACTGGAGGCAGTTAGTGATTCACAAATTGCACGAAGGAGCCTTCAGAGCTGCAGAGCTCGCAGGGATTATGCCTAGAAGCTAAGGAGAACGGTGCATTGAGCATGAAGCACAGTTGCATGGGTATTCTTCTTCAAAAGTGCAACAAAAAGAGGGAGAAGTGGTGAAAAAGCTGCAAGCCCTAGAACAAGTGATGTGCAGTCCTGCAAAATGCCATGTTTGACATGGCCAATAAAAGTGTTACGGGATATCTAAGTAACTACATAGCTCCTGGTGGCTCATGTAGTATCTACTACCCTGGCATGATCTGATTCAGCAGGGTATTCAAAGCATGTTTGCAACTAAAAGCTTCCAACTATTCCCACCAGCCACACTGCAAATAGTTAGTCCACTCAAGTTTCTCACAATGCTGTACTGAGAACATTTGACATACAACTTAACTGTACTGACATACAGTTAAGTTGATCTTAACTGATACATCAAATACTACTTATTTAAAACTTATATAGGTGAAAACATTGCAGTGATTCTTCTCTTTTTTATCAATCCATAAAGGAAAGATATATTGCACATTACAGATTGAAAAGGAGTTCTTTTGCAATTCTTCAAACATTTTGCAGTATTAAGAAAATTTTGCTTTACTGTGGGTTTAAAAAAAGGGGCTTTTTTAAAATAATGTTTGGGGTTTTTTGTTGGGTTTTTTTTTTAGTAGGAGATCATAAGAAACACCCACCTATCCCACATTAAGATCTAAGAATTTTCATTACAAATACATCTCATTTGTCTTGGAGTTCCTGATCTTAATTACTCATGAAAAATGGAACATATCCAGGAGAGATTAAAAAAGATGCACTGCACAGTTCTCAACAACTCAGATGCTTCACAAGTGAAACAGGAATTTGACAACAGGAATTCTTCTTTCTTTTTGAAGTTTGATGAAGTGTAGTAACAGCTGAAAGCCCAGGGTGATGTCCCTCATCTGAATGCTCATCACGCTTAGCTCTACCTAATTTCTCAACTCCTCTGGGGTTAGTAAGGATCCATTCATAATCCCAAAGTCACCATTTGCTGCCACTTCCAGGGACTTGGCAGCTTGATCTGTACTAGTAAATCAAATACTTCCCAGAAAAGCTCCTGAGCACTAGAATATGAACACCTACATTTTAAACTGTTAAAATTGCTCTTCAAATGCTTTTCACTCATGCCAGCTAGCACTCTCCAAGACAATTTGCAGGCACAGTTCAGAAGTGAGAACATTGCAGGAACCATTCCAAATAAGCAGGTGGGTCTTGCCACAAATTGCTTGAAAACTCAGGCAATTTACACCATAGACATCAGCTGTTCTATGCACTGGGACTCTGTACATGGGGACGATCCTGGATACATCTTATTAATAGTCCAGACACAGTGTAAAAATCAGTTGCAGTGGCAGCCTGGTGAAACCAAGCCTCATCCTAGTGATAAGCCTTTGTTACTTCACTCAAAAAACCCACCAAGTATGTTTTCTAACACTGGAAAACATAGCTGACAGCAAAATAAAATACACTTGTACACATTATCTTCCTCAATATTTTCCAATGTTTTTGTATCATTCTTGTGTTCTAAACCATCCCAAAGCTCTCCACCTCCTCAAAAGGGCGCTCTTTCTTATCTGCAAGTGACTTCCCACTTTTTTGATAAGCCTAAAAAAAACTTGACCATCACTTGATCCTTCAATGTACATGCTTGATCTGTTATCCTGCATTGGCCACAAACCTTCACACAATTTGATGTTTATCTAGTTGGTAGATCATGGGCTTACCTTGCGTTGGGAGATACAAGAAATATTCACACCCAAAAATCAGCCAGTTAAGCACCCAAGTGTAAGACATGATCATTTAAGAAAATAACACTGAGATAAGGATAAGAAGTTCAAAAAGTAGTTTGCAGTTCTCTACCCTCTTCTGATTTTGGATCTCAACTACTTCCATAAGAAGAACAGGTAGAAACCTCTTTCTTGAACCTCCCTGAATGTAGTTTATGCAAAAGAGAAGTTTTAAAATTTTTTTTGAGTCAAACTTACTTTATCTCAATACTTATGATGGAAAACAAATGAGACTGACAGCTTTTTGGACCTTCCACTTTGGGTTTTTAAGGCATGAGGGAGGAGAATACCCCTCTGTCAGCTAAGCATATACTGGAATGGATTTTAAATCTATTTTAACAGTAATTTATCTACTTGTTGGGCACTATGCTACATCACATCGCAGTAAACTGCATTTTTACATGGCTGCATTACAGTTTCAGACATTTTATTGCATAATCTACAATGACATTTTTCTTGCTGTATTCATTCTGCAAGAACAATGCAAAAATGACTACAGCAATGCAAATGCAGTTTTCTTATCATGCCTGCTTAGGATACATGGATAATAATGTTACACAGTATTTATTAATGCTTTCTCAGTCAATATGTTACGATGTATTGAATTCTTTTTGTCATGGGGCTCAATTGCTTAAATTTGGCAGTCAGATGAAATTATAAGAAATAAAAGACCAAAGCTAGTCAAACATAAAAGTGATCCTAAAGTTTTACTGACTGCATTTAACAAATGTTATCCATTAGGGCTGGAATGTCACTGAAAGGAGAAAGGTGGAGAAGTGGTTGTAGTGAAAATGGTATGTTCCTTTTGCTCTCAGTAGAAGTCAAAAATTTGAGGTGGGAGTGCTATTAACCTCCATTTTCTTTGTATGGGTGACATTATTGTTTTAAGAAAAGTATTTCCTCTGAGTGATATTTACATGTAAAACTGTATTTGAGATAGAATGTGTATCAGAGGGCATACAGCAGTATCTTTGCTAGTCAGGCATGAGATGCATGAAACATGTCCAAGTGAACCAGGACTGGTACTCTGCATGGTATGTAATTATTCTTTTTTTGTAAAAATTGCCTCTTGAAGGTTACTAATACTTGATCAAGCATCCTATTCTAAAAATTATGTGGTCACATTTCACTGATAAGTATGAAGTTACAAAATACCTACATTTCTGCTGTTCTCTAGGAAGTTGTGTATCACTATCAGCCATATACATCTTTGATTTACATGTTTTAAATAAAAAGTAATTATTAATTAGCAAGAACCAAACAGTTTATTTTAAGAAGGATTTCAATAAGTAGAAGGAGCATCTTTCCTGGAACTAGTTCTATTATCTCAACAGATGCCTCAAGTGGAAGCCTGATAGATGATATCAGAATTAGTTCCTCGTAGCATCCCCTCCTTTTTTTGAAGATAATCAAGGACAAGGTGGCACAAGATAATTAGCAACAAGTATCATGAGCTCCCTGAATTATCTCCATAACTGATACTGAGCTCCTGCAGGCAGCCCTGGCTTACAGTCTGTGACTCCCAGGGAAGGTATTTCAACACGAGAAAGTGGCCCTACATCAGGGAAGAAGGAGCCAGGCATATGAATGACTGCATATGATATGAGAAATCCTCAGTATTTCCAGCTCCTCAGGGCTGGATTAAAGCCATTTACCATAGGGATACCAGACTGTTTCTTTGGCCCCTGTCTTTTCTTTTTGTGACTGTTTTCAAACAGGAACACTGTTNACTTTTAAAAAAAAAAAAAAAAAAAAAAAAAGCATCCATTTCTTAACTCTGAAATAATTGTGGGGTTTTTTCCTAGGAGAAAAAATAAGTGCTTCTTACATAAATGCAAGCAAAAAATTGGCCTGAATTTGTAATTAATGACATCTCAAGACACGGATATTGAAAATCTGAATTTTGCCACCAGTTTTATGCCCCAATTTTACTATAGTGTGAATGTCAATCCCTGTTTTGGAACTGCACACCTAGTGGCAAGTTCACTATTCCCCTAGATATTTCAACAGAAGGTTCTAACTTTTAAAGGGCTGAAACAGTTCCTTATTTTTGAAAATAACACATAATTACAAATTCAATAATTTAAGACAACAAAGTTTAAAATTTTAATCTCCATGATCTATTGTCTCAGTTTTTCTATCTTTGTAAGTAAAACCATTGAGTTTTTTAAAGAGTGATTTTATTTTCTTGGATAAGAAGATCTGCACCTGCTATGTGTTCTTGTTTACTACTATTAAAAAGGTGGCCTTTTTTGCATTTTACAAGGCAAATCTTTACAAGCAACATGAAAGACTGGTTTTTCATTTGACATCTTATTTCTAAGCAGGACACCATTATTAACAAGAACAGTTTACAGAAGTGTAAGTAATTTTACTACAAACATTTCAGAATGCATACAATTATATTAAGACAGAATTTTACAGGTATCAATAAAAAATAATTACGCTTCTTATTTCGTGCACCCATTTTCCATTCAAATGATGCACATAAGAATGTATTACTAATCCTGATGTAAAACCATGGATCTTGTCAATACTTCCCAGGGCTTAAAAAACTAGAGAACGCTGATGTTACAATAAAGGATATGGCACACACACACACACACACACACACACACACACAATTTCCCTACATCGACTTTAATGCCTTAATACTACTACATCTTACCAGTAGGCAGCACTGTTACATCTTTTTAGACGTTAGCAATGTTAATGACATACAGTGCCATCTGCAACTTTCTACATAATATCTGACCTTTCCTTCCATTCAACCCTCATTATTTTTTCTTCACGCAGTGTTTCTATCTCCCAGATTTTATTTCATAAAAGAAAATAAGAAGAAAATCAAAATGCTGGAATATTTTTCAGCACATCAAAAATGGGAAATGGAAACTGGAATGGTATATTGGATTGCATTAATCAATTACCATAGCTGTCACTGGTTAAAACATGGCAATATCTATATCAAATGATGAATTACCTTAGGCAAATATCTCAGTAACAGAAATGATTCATTTCAGTATTGATTAAATCATTTAGATCTTTGAGATCTTAAGAGAACAAACTGGTAGAATAAACAATGGTCCTGGTCCAGCAAACCGTTGTTCAAATGAAGAGCACACAAGCCTTCAGTTATGACAGTCCAATCTTAAATTGGACTTTCTTCTCAAGAAGGATTTCAAGTGTAAAATACTACAAAAATGAATTTCATAAACCAAATAACCTTTTCTTACTGCTTTTTTGAAAATGGCCAAGCCTAAATATACAAACATGTATAGTCTTCATTTTCAGTTTTTCCATTTCACAGAGTTTGTATCAACTAATTGGACCCTGATCTTGTATTTGCAAAAAATTAAAATTCACTACTGAGTTCAATAGGATTTTTGGACGTACAAGGAAAGAAGAATTTTGTGCTAAATTTATGTGTACCCACCTACAAAGGTTACTGACAGGTGTTAACAAGTATATTGACAAAGTACAGATAATGCATACTTACATTAGACAATTTATCTATTTTATATATATTTCTATGTGTAGAAACACACATATTTATATGAGTAAAAGTTTAAAACAAATCACATTCTCTTAGTTAATTGGTAAACAAGATATACTACTTTAAACATCTTAGCAGTGCCAAAGATTTTTTCCACTTTCTGTCCTAGTTTCACACCAAAATTACAATTTCATATTTCATAAAAAGGCACTGAAACGTAAAATGGGCCAACATCAAAATATAACAAGGAAGCAAAGATAAATTAGAGGAATTCTTTGGTTCTTTCACTAACTAATCAGATATATACAGAAAAGGACCTTTTAAGTTTAATGATACCTGCTCATTAAATGATGCTAAACACTAAAATACCACGAACAGCAGGGAATTTCAGTTTACATTAGAGAAAAAAATAAAAGGGTAAAAATGACTGAAGTTGGCCAGTTCAAGCTGATAGGGCACTTCAAATGAATAACAGAAGAATAAAAGAGACACTCTAGGTTAAATTAGGTTCTCCTATGCCTTTTCTTGAAAGTGCTTAACTTCACAAATTTTATTTGAATTAACTAACCTGCCAAAATCAAAGACTTGAATAGGGGTAAAGTTAAACAAGCAACTATACTTCACAGTAAGTTTACCCATTAAACAGCAGATAAAACCTCTGCATAAGAAAAGATGGGGGAAACAGTTTTAGAACATGCATTTTTTCCTTCTCTAGTCAGGAAAATGTCATCCCTGTCATACTTTTGAAGTAAAGCTCTACTTCAGAACAAAACTATTCAGATATGGAACTTAATTCATCTAATAATTTGTTTATAAGAATCCCATTTTCCTCAGCTCAGGAGGGTTGCTCAGTTTTCTTTCTCACCATTTGAAATATATAATACTTGAGTATTATGATTTTAGTATGACATTAAAGGTACTAAACAATTATGTAGTATTGCCTGACTAATAACTTTTGCAAATACACTGCAAAGCATTTAAGGGAAAATTTGCTATTTGAAGAAATCAACAAAGTTGAAGGAAAAGGAACAAAGGTTGTAAACAAAAATGTGGTTTCAGATCTTTCTCAAAGTATGTGCTACACTCTATATTAATTTTGTTTGAAGGTGATTACTTTTATCATTAAGAATAAAAAATACTTCCATTCTGTTTCTTGCGGTTTTTTCTCCTGCACAGGCAGCTCTAACACAGTAATAAAATACATATTTCACATATTTACAATCTGTTTCTCACACTTCCAACAAAATTTCTTTCTGCTCTTAAATTTAATTTAAAAAACAAACAAACAAACAAACAAAAACAACAAAAAGAACCCAAAAAACCAAGAACAAACCAAAGCTCACTTTATTAAGGAGGCAAACTTTTCCTAACAGAGAAGTTTTAACTGCAAAAACTGCAGTCCTGAAAAGCAATCCTTGGAGGCTGCACAACCTGCTTGAAAGACTCAGCTGTAAGATCAGCCTGCTCTCTGGTATTTGGGGTTTATTTTTTGGTACACAAAATGCTTCTAGATCGTGTTAGCTATTTTTAGCTAGTATCTTAGAAATTTCAGAGAGGGATTAAGTGAAAGAAAGAGGAGAAAGGAACAAAAACATATTTGGGTGTGTACAGGTAGCAACTCTCTCCCTCTGGCTCTTTCTCAGGCAAAGTAAGTGTCTCTGATCCTTAATGTCCCTCCCAGAAACCCCTCACCTTGGCAGACTAATGTTCAGCCTGAGGATGCAACGTTGGATTGGGACACAAGAACCATGATGTTGGTCACTGACACAAAAAAAAAAAAATTTGGATTTGATTTTCAGATATGATTAGCAATCATGGTGGCCAAGCACAAGCCATTAATCTCACAGATTTGAATGTTAACCCACAAGACTTGGGTAATGGCTGTCTACCTCGCTGAGGGACTGCATGATCATTCTCATGGCTTTGAAACACTCCAAATGCTCTAAGTATGGCAGGAATGCAAACAAATATGACCCCAAAGTAAGAGGTGCTGACATATTTGTTCTCTTTGGTCGCTGACTGACAGTAGACCCTTCAGATAACCACCTCCAAGGGGATGAACCCATGCCTCCATCTAGATAAGTGCCATCACCTTTAAACCTTGTGCTTAAAAACAAAGCTGTTTTATCAAAATACCACTGAATAAAGGTGCTGAGTGATGGGTGCTGTGTCAGAAGAAATGCTAGATTGCTTTTAGTATGCCACAGCTGTAACTGGCAAGATACCAGAGAGCATCACCCAACTGCAAGAAGTCTGAACAACTGATAAAAGGCACAGTAGGAGCTGAAGAATAACTGTATATGAAAACTCCATATATACAGTGATGGACAAAAACATGAGAAATATTTTTCCTCTAGAAAAGTTGCCATAAAAATACAAGACATATTAAGGATAGGGCTGAGATAAAGTAAATAAATATCTCTCAGAAAATGAATAGTTCACTTCCTGTGAAAGAGCCAGGCAAATCTCTTGGCCCTTGCAACCAAGCTGACAGCATTGACCAAGGAACAGTCTTGTGTATGCTCAGAAGTACATAAAAACTCTCCTACAGTTCACTGCAAACAACTAAGCCCACTGGAGCATAAAGAACACTGATGTTATGTTTCCCATGCCTTAACAATACAATCAGAGCTAACAGGGACATGGTGGTGCAGATACAATTTTTTTATTCACACCTGCACTGGGTTAACTCAAGTGAATAAACCCAAGCATCTCCTGTTTGTGTGAAACTCAGCAGTGAAGAGCTTCCTCAGAGGTATTCCTCCTAGTCAGAATCATATCAGTATGCATCAGAAAGAAGTCCTAGTATACCCAGAACTGATTCATGGAAGGTAAGGGTGGATACACCTGATGTGAGTATTCTGAAGGAATGTCATTCTTAAAAAAATCCTATGTGCTTGGTTTACAGTTATTGTTAGAACACTGACACGTGCCACTGCATTACATTGCACAAATATTTATACAAGTTTTTAATTAGACCCCTTAGCTGAATATTCCATGGCATTCAAGCTCTAACTGATGCCATATAATAGAATGTAGAGACAGGAAAAACTCCTAACCATTGATCTAGTTGATGCTACTTAAAAGCCAATATGCTCTTTCAAAAAATGATTAAATATGGTAACTATTACTGTACTTTGTCAAAAGCTGAGAAGAGCTTGCAGATGCAAGAATAAGTGCATTTATATTAAGACTGGGAGGGATTACCTGCTACCCTGGAAAATAATACAGAAAACACCTGCCTACCCAAGAACATCCAACTATTTTAACTGAGTCATGAGAACAATGGCTGCCCTTTAGAGCCCACCAAGTTGCACAGTTCTAAACCAGACACTTGTCAGATTGTGTGCAGTCTATTGTACACAAATGAGAAATTCTATCTCAGGTTAATCTTTAGCATTTCTATTACTTTACCTCATTACCTTTGTCTTATCTCCTATTTAGAGTTTTGTTTATACATATGAAATTGTTTGTTGATCCTAGAACTCATTTTCTTTTCTCTTACACTGCCTGCATACCCTTTAATGTCATTCTTCCCCCTTTGTCCAGTTTTCTCACTTTGCTTTTCCATTTGTCTCATCTTTTATCCAGTTACTTTTTACTATGAAAACACCCCTTTGACTTAATTTTGAAGAACACATTAGTAAGTGATTCTTTCACTTTTACTTCTAGTTCCCTTGTCTCTTCCTTCTTATCTCCCTCTTCCTTCCCATCTGAGTAATTTATTCTAGAGTTTCTATTCCTTTCAGGCCCTTCCAGCCTTATAATCTATATCTTTATTGAAAACATTACTTATTGTCTTATTTATAATTATGAAAAAAGCCAAAACTAACATGGAACAGGTCGAACTGAATCAGCCTGCATCTAACATCTTACCATGTATCTCAGAGAAGGCAATCTGGGTGGCATTTGGCCCATCTTGAAGGACTGGGTGGTATCCAGTTGATTAAAAGAGACATGTCTTTTTTTTTTTTTTACCAAATTAATACCCATTATATTGGTAAAGGCCTTCTTTGCTAACACAGTTTCACAGACAGTGCTTTCTTCTTTTGAAATAATTTACATTGCTATTAACTTTAATTTAAATCACTATTAACTTATTTATAAATTAACCCAATACCTGTATTAGTGGTCAGAATTCTTAGATATGTCCCCAGAATATAGTCCTTTAATAGATAAATTACTGATTGAACTATCCACGACTTTGTGAACAGGAATTCCTTCTTTTGAGTGGGAATACCAAAATATACTAAGTATGGCAAGCTGCTACTGACTGTGGAACAGCCCCTACACAGCATCAGATTCAAAGATTCCCTACAATGTCAACAGAACATGGTGTTGGTAACACCAAGGTTGTTGGCTCAATCCCTGTATGATGCATTTACTTAAGAGCTGGACTGGATCCTTGTGGGTCCCTTCCCACTCAGAATATTTTGTCAGTCTGAGATTGAGATTATAAATTACAAAACTCTTTACACCTGAATGCAATCACAGTGTGCTAGGTGCTTTCCAAGCAGTGGAGAAATTATGTGGCTAACATGTAATTCTGAGTTGATAAAGTCATGTTTCGTAATTTGCAAACAGGGAATAGCAGAAGCTGCCTTCTTTAGAAATTACATTGACAAAAGTGAAAAACCACCATTCCAGAAAAATTAATTTCTAACAAAACCCCAAAATTATTTTTGCCCAATGCTAAAATCTAAAAAGGATATAAAATAAAATACTAAAATAAAGCATTATTTTAAAACAGATTTGCCATATTTTAGCTATTTTAACAACACTGAGTTGTACTCATGTTTCCTCTTACTCTCCTTACCATTATTTTTTTGCTTTCTGTACAGATTCCGAAATAACTTAAACTGCTTACAGTCCACATTTTTTATAACAGGAAAAGGCAAATAAAATCTTACAAAATCTCAAAAGGAACAGGAAACATCTCCCTTTTTCCTACTGTATATGGCAACATATTGAAGCTGGCCATTGAGATTAAGAACACACGTGATCACCTCAATTCCTACAGATGGGAGAGAAAGGTCAGGAACCTATCTAAGAAAAAGTCTAGATGAGGTGATATAGAAGCTTCCTTTATGCTGCTTTTAAAGAACTTCACCAGAAAGTGGTATTTGACCCTACCAAAGGTAAGCAGAGTCCAGAGATTGTCTTTAAAACTTAGTATTTCTCAGCAATTGCCTAAAAATTCAGTCTGAGATTGTGCCACTTTCCATTACAATGAGAACAAAAAAAGACATTGTTCCTTAACATTTCTTCCCTTTATCACAATAAAAATTGATGCCTGAATTGCATCTTTTTGATCTATTTTTCTTAGGTTAACCTTAGTTTTGCATCATGGAGAAATGTCTCTAACATATTTTGACAGCTTTACAATAAATTATTTAGATTTAAAATACTCTTATATACCAGGGGAAACAAACAAACAAACAAACAAACTTTCTTTATGATTTGGACTTACTATTTTCAAAGAGATGTACAAAGGCAGGATTTAGCTTCACATTAAAATGTTTAAATTTAGGTCCTAACACGTATGTTCAGTTTCTATTACTTTATTTCAATCAAAAAGAATTTTTGCTTATACAATCTGTACAGTCCATGGAGCCTATAGAGAAATGAACCCATTCACAAGGGTTCTTATTTGCCTAAATTTTAACTGTTGTTATTTTAGCTGACCTCTGATATCATGCCCAATTTTTAACTGCCAGCTCAGGATCTGCTAACCCTCTGTGGACATCTCAGGTATCTAAAGGCATCTCTAGTAACACTAGGAATGTTTGTTTGAGCAAATAAATCCCACTCTTGACACCTGTCTAAGGGCAAGCAGAATCCCTCTCCATTTGTCTCCAATTTAAGTGGGAGGTCCATTCATTACAAATCAAAAGTTTGCCACGTAGGCAAGTGCAGACACTTATGGCTGGGCTTCAGTCTGAGCTCTGAACCTTATCCAAGATGCATTCAGGGTTGTCAGCTGGACAACATGACTAAACAAGAATTAAAAATGGTATGCACTGAAAATACAAAGGAACTGCTCTATATATATCTGACAGGACCACATATGGAAGCTGCTTCAATGAACCTTTTTTGTAGAAAAGTGACATCCCGTTGAATTTCTTTTTACCAAGAGTTAATATAATTAGATTTCAAGAATTTACTATCCAGATCACTTATACCTAAAACAATGAAGTTGATCTCAATTTTTTTCTCATGTAAAAACCTGTACGTAGGTTTTTTTTTTTTGTTTCCCCTATTTAAACATGCATCCCTGATGTTCATAGTTAAACATATTTTTTATGAAAGGGGAACTTAGATGTGAATGTTACTTTATTAGTCCAGTTTTGTAAGAGAAGTTCAATACAATCATTTTGCACGTCAATCAACAATAAATATCTTCTAGGCCTTCTAAGCACTCCAAATGTGACAGAGCTTCCACCATCTTAAGTTGCTCTAAGTTTAATGAAAAAAGAAGATACAGGCCTCTTTAATGTACCCACCAAAATAGAGGCTCTGTCACAATTGTTGTGCCACAACAGCATCAGACTGATAACATGAATGCAGTTTTTGGTTTGTTGTTTTTTGGTTTTTTTTTTTTTTTTGAGAAATAGGATTGGTGTCT
>VZRH01001941.1:1805331-1821554 GCA_013397555.1 Urocynchramus pylzowi
GAGAAATAGGATTGGTGTCTATACCTTAGAATACCAAAATTTATATAAAAATACTAAAATCCAGCTGCCAGAATTAGAAAGCTAAATGAATACTAAGGGCTTTTATTAGCAAAAAAAAAAAAAACAACTAATTTTTTTACCTCCTGTAAAAATTGAAAATTTTACAACGATACCTGAAATTAATTTCAATGAATTTGAGTTTAATCTTGAAAACTTGACCCAAAAGTGGCAAAGACTGAAGATAATCAGTTATTCAGTACTATGGTGGTTTTTGAGCAGTGTTATATACTTGCAGAGCCCTGGTGCAGAGATTTTTCTATGTAACAGGGTTTTTCTTGGACACCCATTTTTTCCTAAAGCTTCTCTATTGAGGGTAATGTATGTCTTTGATACTGCAAGAAGTGTTTGTCAGCTCTAAGGGGCTCACCAGGGTTGATGCAGGACTGCAGAAAAGACAGAGGTCTCTCTCTGTCTTAACATCCCTCATCCTAAGGAAAACCTGTGAGGTAACATTTTTTACTTATCTTCCACGACTCTACTTGCATCAGAAAAGAAAATTAGAGAAAGGGGAAATAAGAGGGAAAGCATCTTACATTTATCCAGATTAGGAAAAGCAGTTTTACTGATATTACAAAACAGAGGAAGGGAAGGGAAATCACCACTGTTTCAGAGATGCTGTTGGAGTGACTATCACTGTTGCTGGTGTTTGTTCCTCTGGAACAAAGACTGACAGGATTCATGGGCAGGGACCTTTTGAGCTGCTGCACTCTTGGCCAATCCATGAAAAAGTAAGGGAGAACACCAGTTCCTCATTTGCACTTCAGGAAAAGGGAACCAGAAGAAAAAACAGTGTATTTGCAAGAGTAGTGCAAGAGACCCCAGAAAGTACGTGCATAGGAAGCATATACTGGGAATCATGTATTAGTCCCCCAACACAGTGATGCTCTCTGTACAGTGTGTCAGACTGTAAAAATTCTTTTTGTACATCTCCAATAACTACTTTTTCCCACACCACTCAAATCCTCAGGTCTCCTTCCATGCTTTCACATCTGTCACCATGACTGGCTTCTCTCAGCACTCCAGAGCTTATTCTGCCAGAGGTTCTAAGTCTGTCAATCAATGGAAGTTAAAAACCATGTGAACCATTCTGACATCTACCATGGAGTGACTACTACCAACTCCTAATAATATCAATAAAAAGAAAACATTTTTACAGCACATCATACACACTGATGACTGTACATTCATAATCCTCATTATTCTTCTGCCTGATGTGAGTTTTCCTGAACAGCAAGGAGTTTGGTTTTTTCTTTCCTCTTGTCATAATAATTTATTAGTAGTTTTACTTTTTCACGAATTTCTGAAGATTTGTCTTTATTTTGCATAGATACTCTGCAAAAAGAGCATTCACCTATTCAGATATTTTTCATAATTATGCAACTTACTATATAGAGCAATACTAAATCCACTGGCATCTTTCAGCTACTTTGGAAAATGCACATGCTCTGTACATCCTATTATATATACATATATATATATATATATAGAAATATTTTTTTCCCTCTACCAAAGCAGCTGATACAATTCTTCACAAACCAGTGAAGCATAAGGTAAATTGGGAATACCAGACATGACAGGAATAGCCATAACTCTGTTCATGTCAGCAGTGTTTATAGGGACAGAAGCTCTTTTCCCAGTCAGAAGAAATAAGGCTAGTACATATCTGGGGGAGAAATAAAGCCTCAAGAAAAAAGGTACTGCTCTGCAACACAGAGCAATGTATATCCCTTATTCACAGCAGATTAGCACTAAATAAAATACAAAATACTACCTTTTGTAATTGCATTGAATCCAGTGAATCAATGACAAGGATTTGAGTAAAGGTAGCCACAAATACCTTGTAAGCTATACACATATTGCAGAATACTTAGAGATTACTTACCTAATAAAATTCAAAAGCAGCTAGAAACTCAAGGTGGTGATCAAACTGATTTTACAACTGATTTTGTTCTTTTTCTTAGCAGATGACAAAGATGCCAGAAATCTTAGATTAAAATATATGGTTTAGGATCTCAGGAGAATGCAGTCAATAGGACTGCACCATGGGAAAAACAGGCAGAAAGGCAATCATGTTGATCAGCATTACACTGCTCAGGATGTTCAGAGAAACCTACTGTCTGCAGGAGGGGCTTTGAGAGCAACACTGGAGAATAAGGACGAGAGGGAGAAGAAAACTGAGATGGCTGATAGGGCCACGGAATTACCATCTCCTTCACATGACTACACTCACCAACAGTGACCACGCTTACTCCCAGACATATCTTTGCAGAAATTACCATTTGTTTCATTTTGGAAGGTGTTTTGAGAACCTGAACTTCTAGAATAATCCCTCACAGATCGATGCTTGGAGTAACTTCAGTAAATACAAGACTGAATCCAAATGTTTGGTTTCTAGTTAGCTTTCTTGAAAGAAATACTATCTAAAGTCAAACACCCAGAACAGAAACTAAAAATCTTTTTAGACAGAATGTAAAAAGGAAAACGTGGAACAGTTGTAAGTTTGGTCACTGCTCACCACATATTAGAATAAAATATTCAAAACTATTGGAACTATAGAGCCAAAATAAAGCAAAGGAAAAGACAGAAAACCAGTTCTATAAAACCCATGTATTTGCTGCAACTTTAAAAAAATTGAAGAGAAACCCAAATAAATCACAAGTGTAGGAAAGGGGAGTCTGAAGAGCCTGCAAGTGGGGGTATTTTTCAGAAACACTGAGAGGTAACAATGTTTTAGTCATGCTACAGCATCTAGGCCATTCTGCTTTGGAATGGAGCAATGGATGAGACACAGGGATACCTTGAAGGTGGAGCAGTCTGACCAGAGGCTGAGAACCATGACTAATGTGCCCCTTAAGAAACAGACATTCAAAGGACAGCTCAAAATCTTCTGTGCAAGCTAGGGTTAGCACTAAATGCTTTATTTATCTCCTCTATCCCAAATAAAATTTGAGATTACACCTGTGAAACAGGACACATTTAAAAAGGTAAGGTGGGTAAGTTGATTAGCTAATTAACCAAGCTCTTATATACAACCCATAGGGAGCATCTCAAATGCATAGGACATCTTTTGTTATTAAGAAAAAATAGGACAAGGAAGATTTATCATTAAAATATATTTCACTAATTATACCACCTGGAGTTCCTTCCACAAAACAAACTTTTAATTAGAAACTGTGGGTTTATAGAAAATGTTTGCTATAAGATTTTGATTGTTTATTAAAAGTAGAATGTGGAAAGTTCCTTGCATGCTAAGGGCACAACTGTACCACATCAGAGGGTGCACTTTGTTATCTTAAAGGGCTCAGGAATATCTTCAGAAAGTATTGGCATTTATTTTTTGTGTCCTTTGTAAGAACAGGTAAAATTTGTTTTTTCATGGTAGAAGAACTTTACTAATTGTAGACAAGTTACTTCCTCTTTAAAGAGGTAGTAAAACCTGATAAGAAATTCAATATAAGCCAACCTGAGAAGTTGAAAACTCAAAGTCCCATAGAGGCCCTTTGTACCACTCAAGTGTTCCAAAGCAGTTGCTTTCTTCCCACCCATTCTCCATGTCTGGAGAAACTCAGCTCATACACTGCATTGCTCTGTGTCTTGCAAAGTGCAGCCTTGCCTTGCACTGGAGCTTAGCTACATCTGTCATGTATAAAATAATTTAAATTGCTTATAGAATGTCTTAAGGACCCAGTAGAAAAGTACTGGTTTAGGTTATGCTGAGGAAAACAGCACAGACACATGGGAGTATTTTTGATGCCCATCTACTTGCTCTTAATAACATTTCTTTCTTTTACTGCAGGAATATCCTTTTCAAAATAGTATTAGTTGATTTTTTTTTTTTTTTTTGTGCATAGGTTTTTTCCCCTGAATATTTGTCTTAAAAAAGGAGTTATGAGAAAGTCACTGGACAGGCAAGGGAAAGCTGTGTGACTCTACATGTGATATCAAAGGGACAAATCCCTATTTTACATATTCCCTAACTTAGTCCTCGTACAAGGGAAGAACCATGAGGTCCCATCACTGGAGCTGGCAAAAGAAAGCAAACAGCAGTTCTCCACAACCACGAGTGATCAAGAAAGAACAATGACCCGCATTTATTGCCGGGTAGTGCTCCCAGTTGAGTTAATAAAGTTGTGCCCTAATTAAACTGAGCACTTCACATCTTGTTTTTCTTCTTGCATGGCTGGGACAATTAAGCATCCTTTGATGTAGAGTGCTCTGAGGAAATCTCCCAATTACTTTATGAACAATTTTTGTCATAAAGCCTGAGAGAATTTATTGAAACCACCTACAGTGGAATGAGGCCAAAACCAATCAACACTGGATGACCACACTTAGGGCTAAGGACTTTAAACTAGAGGTCACTAAGACCACAAGCAACACATCATACAGAGAAATTTAAGCTCTGGAAACTGGTTGAGTACAGTAAGCTGAAAAAAATTCCGTGCAATTACCCTACTGAGCAGAAATTACTTACTACTTGAACAGAAACTGTTGACAGTCACTGATTTTCTGTGTACTGGAGCTTTTATTGTACTCTGACTGTAAACTAAATTAAAGTACATTAAATTAAAGCTCAATCAAGTTCGAAAAAGTATTTTGTTACTTTTTACCCCAAATAAGCAAAATTATTGCTAATTTCATATATTAGATATTTGAAATAGTTTATTATCCTAAGCTCAAAGGGTTATGGACAGAGAACAGTAAGGATTATCTCCCCCTTCAAAGCTACTGTTTTCATATGCAACCATGCCATAGATTTTCCTCTATAAACTGATCCATTTTCACCTTAAAACTAGTTAGGTTAGGTAATGTATCTGAAAAGTTAGGAATACTGAAGAAATAGACTTAAAAAGTAATATGTACATAGATTTGAAATATATTTAAATCTTAAGCTCAATATTTCATATTATAACTATCATACAATATTTCATTAATTGGTACATGCAACTCATCAGAGTTTGGATGGACCATAAGTACAACTTTTTAAAAAATAATTTTTAGATGACAGAATAGGGAAATAGTAATTAAAAAAATAGTACCAGTTATAAAAAGCACCACTTATAGTGTGTTCCAGCCTTAGGAAAAGTAGCACTTTCATGTTGTGCTAATGTCTAAAAAAATTTTAGGTCGACTCTATTGTATCCATTCAGTGTCCACTTGTGACAACAAAAAAGTACCCACAACCTAAAGAGGACAATTATGCAACTGGCTTACCAAAAATACACTTTCTTTTCAGCATAAGGAAAGTATAGTATTTTCAACTCTCATTTTTAGTTACTTGTTTTGTGCATGGGGTAAAACTTTTTTTGTGAAATTTGACTGTCTCTATAAGTCAGCTCTCTGTCACTAAGTCTTTTTAATTAAAATGTGAATTAAGTTTTAATGATAGTGTTATTATTCACTTAACTAACACAAACTGGGCAGAAAATATATAAATAATAATAAACCAGCATAAAATTCCCTACAAGGCAATTCATCATTAGTACAAATTAGCTCTAAAATGCATCACAGGCAAGAAAAAAAAGCTTCAATTATTTTGCCTTACAGTATAATAATGAGTCTTAACTAGGGAGAAAAGATATAGTAATTTAGTAATGTTAAGATCTATACACTGAAAAACACCACTTCTGCTGTTGAAATATTTTAAGACATATATTCCATTCAACTCCCCAAACAAATAGCAGACTGTACTTCAAATGCATTGCAAGACTATTAGGTAATCTTTTTCTTTGTTTAGATTCAGTAGGGTTCAGTGACAAACATTCATCTTTTCTTTCTAGAAAAGTTCCTGTTCTTTTGCTTAGTTAAGAATTGCCTTAGTTTTTAGTAGCATACTCACAATTTACTTCACCATTGATTAGCCTCACACAATGAACTTCAAACAAAATGCAACAAATGATCACTTAACTATTTTCAAATTATGAATTACTTGTTCACTGTTCAGATCGCAGCGGTAAGAGCAGTTATATCTGTAGGTAGGCTAATAGAATCAGACACAAAGCTGCTGAAATAAACCAATACCAGCTGCTCCCATGCCTCATTACTCGGCAGTAGCTGCTCGCCTGAAATATTGTACATTGCAGAATCGTTGGCTTTCAAAAGCCACACAGACTTTTGAGAGGACATAGCTGTACAAAACAGACAGACACTTCCCTCAGACAGGGAAAAAAAAGGAAAAAAATAAAAAAAGAAAAGGAAAGTCCTGTACTTCAGGGTATATGTGCAACTATTTTCCATTCTTAGGCACACATATTTTCCACCACCATGTATTTTACTTATTTTAACAGGTGAAAGCAATTAGATTTTAAAATTATTACATTGTCAGTACTCCCACTTCTAAAAGAATAATTTAAAAGTTCTAAAACTAATGAAACATCTTTTTGATTAGAAACACATAGATTGTGCTTAGAGAAGATTTTGAAGTAGGAATGAGTATCATAATCAGTGTCTGATCATTTAGCTCACTAAGAGAGGATATTAATGGGAGAAAAAAATTGAGTACAGATATATCATGCAGTCAAAAATGCTCTGCACATGTAGCAATTTTTTTGGCTATAAACACACTGTTCAAAAACAGAACTATTAAAAAAGAATCACTTTCCAAAATTCTTATTAAATTAGTTGAGCTTGCTGTACTCTGCAAAAATTAGATTGCAACACTAAAACTCTCAGTAAAAGGCACTGTCAGACCCTCATCATCTCAAACAGTCATTAAGAAAGACTAAAGAGATTCACCTTCTTGAAACAGAAGTAATTTTAATGTAAAAGTTTACACAATTAAAATTACAGAGGTTTAATTTCCAACAAGCCCCAAAGAATTCAATCTTCCATGGCTCTCAGGACTCATCTTCAACACAGAGGGTTAGTTTTAAGCATTTATGTAATACGTCTGGTAACAGAATTAAAAACTTGAGTATGTTTCAAAGAACATTTATATTCTAGCAGGAATCAATTGTATACTTCTAATTTGCCTACTCAGAAGATAACATTTTGATATACACAAATTAATTAGGCAGAAAAATCAAGGCAGACTTCTGCTTTATTGAAAGAAATATTGAACACAGTGTTCCATAGGTACTCTGGAGTATCATTTAGAGGCAGTATGTCACAATATCATTCTTAATTTTTAAATACTAAAATAATGAAAAGCAAGTTCTGTGGTGGTATGTCTTTCAGAACAGCATTGTCCTTTTATATCAGTCATTAAGTGTTTTTTCTAATATTTCATATCTCTGAAACTGTCATCTGTATAATAAAATAAATTCGACTCACCATTTTCAGTCTAATAAGTGCTTACTGAGTATTATTTGCCTTACTCTCAAGTGGAAAATTATGAAAATGATTATATGAGATCTAAAATGTAAGCAGTCACTTGCAGTAAGCATATTAAGTAAGGCAATACCTTATAAGTTCATCAGAGAAATTGTTCCATGTTTAGAGATTTTCTTGCCTTTTCAGTGGAGTGATACAGTCACCATTATACCTTAGAAGATTATTCATCCAATTTTATTCACTTTAATTTAAACAATTTGCTAATAAATAAAACACAGAAATCTGAGCTGAAAAAAACCCCAACCCTGAATACTTAAATATAGTATTCTGCTACTTTAAAGAAAGAACGTTATTTTCAGTAAAATGAGGCCTCTCTTTCTTCTCTATTTGCCAGATTTTAAATAAATTGTACTCAATATCTTGGACTGCCTTTGACGAATACAAAAACATCAATCACAAAATTATCATGAAATACTAGAGGAAAAAAGTGTCTTGGGTCAGAGAGGTGGAGCAGCATCCAGACAGTGCAAATCTGGACCACAAGTGATTTCTTCACTGCTGGACACTCATCTTATGAAGCAATCAGGCATAATTTGCTCCACCTCTAGCAGAATTACAGCATAGCCAAGCTAAGGAGCCTGGTAATAAATCAGTTCAAAATTCAACATTTACAGTGATATCCCTTATATTAATGACACATCCACGTCTGAAGGCCATAAATTCCTTACCAAGTAAACAAAGAGAATAAGAGAGTGTAATCCTTTTGGCATTACTGTGCCATGGCACTCAAAAACTGGCTGAAAGTATAACTGCATTCCCAAAACATAACGTTTACTAACAAAACTTGAGATTTTGTAAATGGAATTTTGGTTAAATCAGAGCTTTTTCTGCCATTGCTTCACTTAATCTCAGGAGTCCCCACCCCCATATTTTTAAGGAAATATCTGTCGGTTATGGATCAAAAAAGTGTGTAAAAGCTGGATGTGTTCATTAATAGTGTGAACACTTGATATTTGATTTCTAAGCAGAAAACTAAGGTCTGTTGGTAATGCTACAAGTGCAGTCTCAGCCATACACCACCCAGATCCCTGAACTCAAAGTTTTTTTAAAAAAGGGTGCTTTTGGTGGATCTGTATGGCAAGGTTTTGGTAGCAGGGGGACTACAGGTGTGGCTTCTGGGAGAAAAGGCCAGAGCCTGCCCCTACACCCAATGGAGCCAAAACAGCTGGCTCTGTTTTGACAGACCTGCTGCTGGCCAAGGCCAAGCCCATCACCAGCTGTGGCAGTGCCTCCAGGAGACTGTACTCAACAAAGAGGGAAAGCTGCTGTGAACAGCAAGGGCAGCCAGAGACAGGACATGGGAGAGGAACAACTGTGCAGACACCCAGGTCAGTGAAGAAGAAGGGGGAGGAGGTGCTAAAGGAGTCAAAACTGAGATCCACCTGCAGCCCATGAGGACCCACACCAGAGCAGGTGGATGCTTGAAGAATGCTGTGACCAGGCTGGAGCAGGCTCCTGGCAGGACCTGTGGCCCCATGGAGAGAGGAGCCCAGGCTGGAGCAGGCTCCTGGCAGGACCTGTGACCCCATGGACAGAGGAGCCCAGGCTGGAGCAGGCTCCTGGCAGGACCTGTGACCCCATGGACAGAGGAGCCCAGGCTGGAGCAGCCTCCTGGCAGGACCTGTGACCCCATGGGGGACCCCTGCTGAAGCAGTGTGCTCCTGAGGGGCTGCACCCCACAGCAGAGACCATGCTGGAGTAGTTCATGAGGAACTGCAGCCCAGGGGAAGGACTCAACATGAGAGAAGTTCATAGAGGACTGTCTCCCATGGGATGGATCTTACAGTGGGGCAGAGGAAGAGCATGAAGAGTCCTCTCTGAGGAGGAAGGAGTGGCAGAGACAATGTGTGACAATGACTGCAGCCCCGCTCCTCATCCCCCTGCAGTGCTGGTATGAGAGGTGGAGGATTTGGAAGTGCAGTTACACCCAGAAAGACACGGGGTGGAGGGATGGTGTTTTAAGATTTAAGTTGCTGGGTTTTTTTTCATTATATTACTCTGATTTTGATTGAAAATAAATTAAATTTGCCTGTTTTGTCCATGATCTGATTGGTGAGAGATCTCTCCTTACCCTTATCCCAACCCTTGAGTCATTGATATGTCATTATCTTTTTCTCTGCCCTGTACAACTGATGAGGGGAGCAATAGCAGGGGGGGCACCTGGTGTCCACCCAGGATCAACATGCCACAAAAAGGCATATTAATAAGAGAAACCTAAAAGGTGTTGATAAAAGTCTACAACCATTAGGGCTTAAGAAAATAACAACTAATTCTTTAAATGTAATTGAGAAAGAATAAGTATTTAGCAAATCTCATTTTGGGAGAAAGGAAGATATTTTATTAAAATCCAGAGAGATCATTTATGTCCCAAAAGTGTAAAAGCCAATGGAGAGCAATTAAAGCAAAAGAAATTCACTGAAAAATTAACTCTGAGTTTTAACATATCTAGGGATACTCTACAAGATCAAGAAAATTGCAAAATCTTAATGTTGCATTCATGTTTAGGAAGATCAAACCTGAGAAACTACGGGTTGGCTGACATCAAGCAAGTATAAATTCTACAAAGGTTGAGGAGTAAATAATTAAGAAATGGTAGCGTAATTCATTCACTTATAAGTCTTGTCAACTAAACTTGATACCATTTTTTATGCTACAACAAGTTTGGCTAATAACATTAGCTTGCATTGTCATAGTACACTTAGATTGCTATAAGATTTAATCTTGCATGACATTTTCAAGCACCATACAAAATCAATACTCTACATTACATGGATTAAAACTGTTTAAATACACAGATCTTGAAAACTCTAAGTGGAAAATTGTCAGACAATGTAGGTTCTCTGAAGAACTTTTATTGTCCCAAATTTATTACTTCCATTGTAAATCAGAGATTAATTTTTTCAGATGACCTCAGCCTTGATACAATGGGAAATATCAATCAAACAGATGGGCCCATCTTTCTCAGTATAACTCATCTGAGCCTCACACAGCTAAAATGTACCTCTCAAATTGATATATTAAAACTATAATCCAGTTCATTTATATAACAAAGGGTTAAGAGATAACTTGCTAGCCAACTGTAAGTATTTATAAGGCATGAGATACTTTAGAGTAGACAGCTGTTTAATTTAGCTGAAAAAAGCATTTAGGAATCCACTGGTTGAAAACTTTTACTTGACTATTCATGTAAAAGTCACGTTTCTTTATTTCTAAATAATAACAATAATTAACCTATTAATACCAATTGTTGATAGATATAGAAGATTACCTACATTTTCAAATCTTTGTATCATTCATATCTTTCTAAAAGAGATCTCACATTTCAAATGCAAGCTATAGTATCCAGGAAGCCACAAAGTCTTTCCGGAGTTTCTGAGATCTACCAACACTATGTGATAATCCCAATTTAGGACGACTGGATTACCCATCTTTTCACACAGCAACCCACCAAAAACAAAAGAGAAAAGCAAAATTTAGCTTTAACAAGCAAGTACCAGAAGTTCTTGAGGACTGGAAGAAGTCCTCAAGAATTTTTTTTTAATAACATTAAAAAAAACCCTACAAGTTTATAGCTATTTAATAACCCCTTATTTTCTTGTTTTCTCCACAAGAGACAGTGCTGAGAGTGAATCTACAAATGGGAAGTTTGACAGTAGTCAAATCTAAATTGCATTACTATTTTCTCTACACTTAAGAATGCAGGATTTTTTACTTCAGTAAAGTAGTTTAGAGCAAGTAGCCTTAAGAGGATTGGACTGCCCCATTTATTACAGCCCAGGTGTGGCATAAGGACACTGGCTGGAGAGTTGCATTACAGAGGTTCAGAAAGGCAGTACAGGTTTATGAATATACAGGTATATATATCCATAGAAATAGAGAGATCTATCTGAGAAGAAAAAAGGAAAACTACATTTGTTATTTATGTGACTGACTTTCTAATAGAGATACAGCATACAGAAAGTACTAGACCTTTTGGGATGAAACAACCAGGTTTTTCTGTGGGCAGCAAAACTAGCAAAGCTCAGGTATCTCCAGAAAGAGTGTATAGGAATTTTCTCCTGCAAAATGTTCTTCTTCTCCCTTTTTGTTGCAATTACTTTAAGTTCTGCCCCTCTTCCCTAATTCCTTCCTTCTTCCTATCCTATCCCATTTTCATAAGAGAATTGTCCTGTCTTCTACCTCTGCTAAGTCCCAGCTGGTCAAGAGCCAGCATGTGCTCTTAAGATCTGCACACAGACATGCTCTTTACTGCTGAGTACCCATGTAGTGACTGTGGGACAGAGGGAACAGCTAATAATAGTTATTAAGCATAAATTCAGCCTGGGTGTCATATTGACATATTGGTTAGGACATCAATCTAAAAATAACTTGTTCTTTTTCCTGATGGAGATTAGTTGGTTCAGTAGTTGGTACAAAGGCTTATTTGATTCCAAACACCTCAATATGATCACACACACAAAAATCTTGGTTTAGACTCTATTGAACACTATTATACCGCTGTGATGAAATTTGGCAATTTAGTCCTACTTCCCACAACCTGGATTGTCCTCAGAAATAACAAAACCCAGCTAATTATTAGATTTGTGGCAGTTGCTGATTAAGATAGCCAGATTTTAAAATGAATATGCATAAACACATTCCTCATTCATATGCTCACTGACTAAGCCTTCCTTTTTCTTATCTTACCCAAGCAAAACCTGTACTTCAAATTCCTTTTAAAAATACTTTTTAAAATCCACCTCTTTAGGAAGTCTTCTCATCTCTTAGCCATTTTAGCTCATGTTTGTATTACACTGCACAAAATGACAGTGCTACTTCTTCTGCTGCTTTAAGGATTCAGAGTGGAAGAACTCAAACACTGAAAGATATCTGATTCTGCCAGGACTGGGAAGAAAATAATTTTGCAGATATAGAACATGGGTTCTGGAGGCTTCCAGGGCATGAAGAAAGGTTTTACTTTTGGCTGATGAAAAGGTCATAAGTGAAGACACAACCCCCCAAAACAGTGAGTAAAATCTTCTACCATTGTTGTGTGGTTGGTGAGGCAGGTGAGTGTTTACAGCACTTAACACATGAAGTTCTGTTAAGGGACAGAGACTCTCTAAAAACATGTATTTGTGAAGTGCTGTGGTATTCCTTGGCGCTGGCAGAGAGAATTCTGTGATTTTGTATTCATCTAGAGGATAAACAGTATCATGTACACGTGTAGCTCCTGCCTCACTTGCGTTTTCTTGACTTGAGCTTCTCCTCTTCCAATAAGTCTTCAGTATATTCCACTGAAATCTGCATGTATTGTTCAAACTTCAGAGTGTATTTGAAAGGTTAATACGCATGTTTTAATTCAACTCTGAGTACACAGGTATTAAAAACCTACAAGCTCTCTAGGTCATCCAGAAATACACCATCCAGACAAATCAGAACCAAAGTTCACTTTACTGTGGATAGACAGATACAGATAGAACCATGCAAGAAAACTTCCTAAACCCTTCCACATTTACAGATTAATACTTGTGACTTTTAAAACAACTGTTATACTAGTTTAAAGAGAAGTTGAATAATGCCAAATGAAGTTGGCATCTGCAATTATTTTGGAATGTATGTTAAATAGTCATGAACACTTTTTTCTCTTTCTCTGGCAAGAATGGATTTCTCACTGCTTATATTATGTTCACTATGAGATGCCCATACAAATTCAATGTAAGAATAAAAATACTTCCCTACAGACCTCTGGAGTTTTTAAAAACTCTTTTTATTAACAAAAGATCTTTAAAAAAAAAGTGTTAGCACTTAGAGAAACCACTCAGAAATTATATCTAGAGCTCTCAAAAAAGAAATGCATGTTTATTTATAACTACCTGTAACTATGTATACGCTCATTAGTATATGAATAAGAATAAAATCCAAGCTGATTAACAATCTAACAAAAAAAAATCAAACCAGCAATTCATTGGAAATTTCCAAATATAAAATTAGAACAAATTTCACTGAAGTGCTATTCTAGTTTCCAAACTAGGAACCTTTCAGGAAAGGCAAAAGACTTCCCCCATTTAATTTCATATCAGTTCACAACCTTACTAACTGAGTTGGTTCATACGACTATGCTAAGCAGAAAAGCTGAGAATGGTGTGGCTAGAGTAGGTCTACTTTTTCCAAAAGATTGCAAGATGCAGATTGTAAACTAATCACTCAATAAGATATAATATTGTTCATTAAATACTAGTTTTGCAAGCAATTAATTTTTGTGACTGATTTGTAATTGTTTTTTTTTACATGTCCAATAAAGATGAGAGGTTTTTTTAAAACATATCTTTAATTTACTTTCTGTGCATTTCTAATCCTTTTTCAATCTTCTTTTGAATTATCAAAGTAAAGGTCAAAAAAAGGGACACCTGTAAGTCCTATAAAAAGGTTCGGCAAAATCGCTTCTAGAAAAACAATTGAAGTATAAATATGACACAGTTAAAGATTAGTTATGAAGTTAAACTCAATTTCATAATGATTTATTTTTAAAAAATTGATACTTTCTTTTAATAAAAATGTAACACTTGTAAGTGTATTGGGGCAGTACCATTTTAAAGAAGTGACTCAGAATACTAATTTACTACCATCTCAATGAATATCCAGAAATATGCAGAAATATTACCATGTTTGAGTATTACCACTCCATTAAGGAGATGTTCATATTTCCACTTGTCACTGATCCCTGATCTGCCCTACAGGTCCTAACAGAGGTTGCATCATGTTGTAATGATAAAGCAAAAATTGTAATGGTAAATGTTTCTGAAATTCGAAGACAAAATCTAAGAGTGGCTAAAACTCAGGCACAAAGCTACATGTTATCTTGGCCAGCTATAAGTAATGTCTTCAATGACTTTTTCATTTCATTGTAAGACAAAAAGAATTTTGTATATTTAATCTATGTTTGTTATCATATTGATTGCTCTCAAGCAATGTCTTCCATGACATTCCATGTGTTCCCAACAGTCTGTTTATTCCAGCACAATCACAAAACACATTCTTTCAAACTCCCTGGCACATCACAATCCCAATGCCTTCATTAAGTCTCTACTGCTGACATATTCTTATTTGGACAATATTGTTATGGATTCTCCTTGATTAAGTTCTGTGGTTAGTATTGTATCATTACATAAATTTTTAATTAAGAACACCACAGTATTAAATCAATGGAATTCCTAATATATAATCTGAGAAAAATACTCGCACTCACTTTGAGCATGATGTAATCATCTGAAATGACATACCATCAGAGATTTTATTTCTAAATTAGAAGACTGAATTTGGCTCAGAATTTTTTTTTTTTATAGATGATACATTTTATGGACTGACAATTGCACTTGGATTATTTATCAGTAACATTTATATTGTATTTTTGGCTGTTAAGTAAAAACTTTCCATATAAAAATGGACTGAGGTGTTATGTCTACTTCAGTCTATTCTTCAATCAGGCTTAAATTGCCATCAGTAAAACTTACACCTTTGTGAAAAGATAAAATTTGTTTTATCAAAAACATTTTAATTTTTTTAACCACAATGAAAAAAGAATACAGCACTCAGACTTTAGGGTTATGTAATTTAGAATTGTTTAAGATGAATATACACTTTGAAAACCAAACCTATTTCCAATGTAAGTCACCAGCATGACATTGAAAAAGGAATTTGCATTTAATAGAGATTTTCAATTTTGTTTTTAAAAGAGTAGCAACATGAACTTTCTTCCTGTCAACCTGAAAGTAGACCATTTGTTTCAAAGGTGTCATAATTGTAATTTCTAGCTGATTCTAAAATAGTAGATGTTTATGAAGGCTTGTATTTATTTTCACACACTGGAACTAAAAAGTACCAGTTTTTGTAATTTTGTAGCTAACTTGTGAAAACACTTGAAAGAAAAACAGTAAAAGAATATATAAAGCATTTTCAAAAAAATCACTCATGAACTTCTAAGCATGCTGTAAGCATCTGTTGGAAAAACTCATTCCAAAATCTCAAAGAAAGGAACACCTTCTCAGTAGAATGGTATGGTATGCAAATTAAATATAGTCATCCTTTGAAACCTCACGTTAGCTTTAATCAATATGTAATTTACAATTAAGCAATCATTTTCTGATTTACAAGCATTACAAGCATAACAAATACGATTAACCTAGTATTTCAGGGGCAAATTAGCTCAATTAATGCACCCCACCTATGTGCCACTTTGAATATATGTACAGTTTTCCATTCTGATTTTTAATTGGCTATGAAACATAACTCTAACAGAGAACTAAAGATCTAACACTAAATTATTTTAGCAAATATATGCTCATTTTAAAGCAATGATGCAAGTTTAATGTTTTGTGTAGATGAGCTATTCAACAAGTTAAACAAGTTTCTAAATCAAAATCAGACTATACCAAAAAACACCACGTATGTGCAAGGAAGTTAGAGGATGAAAAGTGATTAATTAGAAAAAATCCCCTTAAAACAAAGTAATTTCATTCTCTGTGCTTTAGGGGGTGACAATTATGCTTTAGGGGGTGACAATTATAATGTAGGCTGCTATATCATAATCTAGCTCAAAGAGCTATAAACTCCTATACATCCAGAAACACCAAAAGTAGTTTAGACATCTCTATCAAAGTTGAGATAAGCACTCCTTTATAAATGTCTATTTTTTTCCACTGGCTATAATGAGTATCTAAATGATGTTCTCATCTCTCGATGTCTACACTAAGGCAGCTGCAGCTGGGTTTTGTAAATGCAGTTTGTGATACCTATTTCTGCAATGCATTTGGATATTTGACCTGGTGGCACCTTAAGTTTTAGCTTTCATA
>VZRH01001942.1:0-15599 GCA_013397555.1 Urocynchramus pylzowi
TTGCATTCCTTTCTGGAGGAGGAATTTACTTTGTTATACATACTAGTAAAGGAGGAGGAGAGAATTGGTGGACTGTTGGTTTGACCAGTGTGGTTGGAGAGGTGGCAATTTCATCCTCCAACCCATGATCACTTTTGGAATTCTATAAATAATGAGGTCCGGAAATAAATGTGCTCTTTTTNACTGTTGGTTTGACCAGTGTGGTTGGAGAGGTGGCAATTTCATCCTCCAACCCATGATCACTTTTGGAATTCTATAAATAATGAGGTCCGGAAATAAATGTGTTCTTTTTTACTTTGGACATCTCAGCATGTGAGTGTCGTTCATTTCGTGTCACATTGTGAAACCCTGGGGCAGCCAGCTAGCAGGACTCTCGGAAAACAGCAAGCTGGGCTGGCAGGATGTCTCGGCAGGCACAGGGTGAGGGGCTCTCAGCAGGGCAGGGAGAGCCGAGTTCAGGATCCCAGGCACCCGAGCAGACGGGGATAGGTCTCTCTTTTAGTGAGGTAGGTGTTAATAAGATCCCAGTTCAGAGGCTGTTCTCATGAGCAAAGGCTCACCCCATGGCAGAAGAAGCAGCTCTGGCCCAGGCTCTGGCAGCAGCAGTGGAAACTCCTTTTCCCAGGAGAGCAGTGGCTCTGATCCCTCTCCTCCAAAAAAAATTGAGAGAGGGCCAGCCCCTTCCCCCCAGCCTGAATCCCCTGGCATCTCTACCCCTCTGAGTGAAAGCTACCAAAAAACAAGAGTTCCCCCTTTGTCCCAAGCACTCAGCAATCACCTCTCATCAACAACTCAATGGGAAGAAATTCCACAGGTGATAAGGAAGGAACACCCCCAACACAAGGTAATGTAAAATCATTGCTTGTGGGTGTTTCTGTTGAGCTGGAGCCAGAGCCAAACCACAAACTATTGGCAGATAGAAGGTGAGCTTTTCATTCCCTGGGATAGGACCACCCAGTGGTATCTTTGCAGTGGCTCCTGTCTGTTGATACTTGGAATGGAAAAAGCAAATTGTGGGGCATCTTCTGGATGAAGTGGAGTATTGAAAAAAACAGTCTCTCCTGGATTCCAAAGGCAATGTGTATTCTATTTGCCATCTGTTAGAGGTGTGGTAGTTATCTTCTGTTAATTGGGCAGTTTTCTTTATCTCTTCCAAAAACCAATCCTCCCTCTGGGAGACATCTGCTGTTAATGGGCCATTGACTGTCACTTAGTGACTGATAAAAATTACATCATCCCATTGTGAGATGCTCTGCCCAGAGGGAGGAGCCAAGCATTCCTAACTGGATATAATCTGAGACTTTGAGACAACGTGTTAGTTCCTTCCACTGGGTCCTGAAGGAAACAGCTGTCTTTTCCACTGGATCTTCAGAGGAAAACTACGTCCCTTTCTGTAGGATCACTGCTTCAACAAAAACTGCATCTGCCAACTGCTATGTTGTATTCTGACTTTGTCAGGTTTTTTTCCTTTTGTATTGCATGTATTTTTGGTTTTCTTTTCCCTTTTCCTAATAAACTGTATTTCTGACTTGGAGTCTCTCACTGGTTTTGCTTTCAAACCAGTGACAACGCAGTCTTTTAAGTCAATGATGACAAGAGGCCAGTCTCTTATGATCACTGAGAGAGAAGGAAGTCCTGGTTGCAGAGGTCCCATGTCCTCTATCACTTTGTTGATTCTTCTAAGATCATGAAGCAATCCCCAAGAATCAGAAGCTTTCTTGTGTATGACAAACACTGGTGAGATCCAGGGACTGTTGGTGTCTTTGATGTGGCCTTTCTGTAATTGTCTCTTTTACCAGCTCTTTGAGGGCACTCAGTTTATTTTTCTCCTGGGGCCATTGATTCACCCAAACAGGATTGTTAGTTTTCCATGACAGCTTCAGGGTGACAAGAGCCATCATGGCCCCATCAAAAATCCACTTCCAGTTTTGTTACCCATTGGAACAACAGATCTCTTCCCCATACTGTGATGGGTTTCTGCACAACGAAGGGACGAATAGTTGCTGTTTTCCTTTCAGGTCCTTTAACTGCAGTCATGCAACTACTTTGTAGACATACGGTGGCTCCCCCACTACCTGTGAGAGAGTCTAAAGGTGTCACTAAAGTCCAGTCCTTTGGCCAGAACATATAAGAAATCACTGTAACATCTGCTCCGGTGCCCAGGAGTCCTGTAATTATGATTGTTTTGTTGTTGTGCCTTAAACTGCAGGTCAATTTTGGTTGATTGTGACCTATATATTGTACCCAAAAGATGTCTGGTGCTTGAGCTCTCAGGTGATATCTGTTGGTATTTTGTGAGTTGTTCTACTATTCTGGCTGGCAAAGCAATAGCTGGGGCTATTGGAGTTTTTGTTGGAATGACAAGTGGGGGCTGCCATAATTGTACTAGAACTGTTAATTCTTCATTGCAATTTGCTGAAACAATAGTGAGAAGACTAGAAGTCCCAAAATGTGGTTTCTTTCTTTGCCTATAATCAGAAAATATTGTCTCTTTTGTGATGTTCCTGTCACACCTGTGGGTACCACAGCATGACAATCATGTGGAACATAGACTAATTTGGAAGTTGCCAGTTCGCATTGTGCCCCTGGGGGCAGCAGTTCGGGGTCACTTGGCAGGTGGCTGGCAATCCAGTGAATGGGGTTTGGCCTGAGCAATTCACACATCTGGCCCCTTGAAAGCTCCCTGGATGCTGGAATGCTGCTACAGTGAGGTGGTTTTGTGCCTCTTGCTGGCTCTGGGTAATTCTTTACCACATGTCCAGGCTTTCCCCATCGATAGCATAATCTTTTGGAAGTCTCATTTTGTGATGCCTCATTGTTCTGCTGAAGTGTTGAGTTGAGGGCACTGAGGGCTTTTTTCTTATACCTCACTTCTGCCCAATTTGTAAAAGCTTTTCCAAGTCTCTCTTCCAGATTATTTGCTAGAATGGTTGCTATGTGCTGAGGGCTGCCAATTTTACTGCAAGCCTCTATCATCTGGGGCAAGGCAGGTTCAGGATCAGACAAGCTTCGGATAACTTTTTTGTATTCTTCATTGGCATATGCATAAGCAAAGTTGTGAAGCAGAAGTGGATGAGCCACATCATCGTCACACTGTCTCTCTAGATCTTGTGTCAGGTGGTCAATAAATGCTGAATAGGGCTCTACTGGCCCTTGTCTTTTTTCTGTATAAGTCCCTTCTGGAGTCCCCACTGGCTGAGTCAGCAGATATTCTGCTTGGTCTTCAGACCTGTCATGTGGAGGGTCTCCTGCTAAATCTGCCAGTGTCAATGCAGCATAGGGGACCCCGGCATAAGTTTCAAGTAATCTATTCAAGAATTTTCTCCACTTCAGGTCCCATAAGATGCATTGTGATTCTGTCAATATTATGGAGGAGATATAGCGACAGTCATATTGTGTTAAATCTACATTATGATATATTCCTTTCAGCAACTACTTGCAATACGGTGAGCCTAATCCATTTTCCCTTACCGCTTGTCTCAAATCTTTAGTATCATCATAATTCAACAGTTTCCATCTTGGATTAGCATCTTCTCTAACTGGCATGGCCAAGAGTGGCTCTTTAGCTAGATCAAAATATTTTTCTTTTATTGCTTTGCGTCTCACTGCTGCCCAATCCATTACAGAGTATTGTTGAGTTTTTTTGGGAGGATCTCTTGACTTGGGTGGAGGCAGGGGGTGTTCTGAATCTGGGGAAGATAGGTCTCTTTTTCAGTTTGAGTCTTCTGGGCTTGAGATTGATGAATCTGATTCTTCATCAGAAACAAAACAATCATCTTCTCCCCCTCTGCCCATAACAGTCCAGTGGTTGCCTTCTTCAATATCATATTCAGTCGCTTCATCCTGGCCTCTCTCTTCTCCATCCACGAGTTTCTGCACAGAGACCACGTTCTCTGCAGTGAATTTGTACCTGCAGTGCTCTGCAACATGAAGCAGAATTCCCAGTCATACAGGAGCCACTGGGCATGCTGCTTCCCCTGAGGTGGCACTCATGGCCAGGAGGGCATTGTAATGCATCCCCCAGGAAGAAGGGACATGGGGCAGGATGGGCTCCAGAGCTGAGATCTCAGTGGTCAGCCTTGGCCATTAACTCTGACTGACTTTCATTCCCCTCCCTGGCACCCTGATTTAAATCCCAGCCTCCCCCCCTTGGCATCTCTCCTCCAACATCAGCACAAACAGAGAGTTCCATCTCTCGAGGGGGGGATATGAGTATGAAATACTTGCCATTTCCCCTCCCAGGATTTCTGCTTAGGTAAAGGTTTTCCACTGGGATTTGAAGAACTTGAGTCCAGGCACCCAGCTAGGAAAAATGCTTCAAGGCAGCATCACCAGAGCAGCCACTGGCACCCTGCCCTTCACACCCAGGACCTCCTTTGCTCTGAGCCCTGGCAAGGATATTCATCTGGATGTTTCCCATCAGGAAGCTTTCCCTTCCACAGGCTGCTGTGGGAAAGCTGCTGGCTCTTCGCAAAGCTGTTTATGTAGGGTGAGGGGGTTGCTTTGTGGAGGGGAAAGCTGCAGACAGCAGACCAGACTCCCTCAGAGGTCAGGGGCACCAAGCAGGGGCAGTCACTTTCCCCAGCACCAGCGGAGGGTCTTACTCTGCAGGAAACCACGGATGAAGGAGATCCTCTCTGGCAGTGGCTGCTCCAGCACAGACTCCTGCTCCTGGCTACCTTGGCTGGAAGAGAGCAGGGCTTGCATTAACTCCTTCTGGAGGGATTAGACCAACACTGAGTCTTGTGCAGCAGGGTTTGCTGACCCAGGGGCTGAATCTGGGGCGCTGCTCTGCTTTCCACCCCCACACCAGGGCTTGCAGAGCCAGGTTCAACCGCGCAATGCACGGGAGCGGAATCCCCCGGAATCCCCCTGCTGGGAGAGCAGCTAGAGCTGGGCAGTAAACACCCCCCTGCCACTGCTTCCTATTCTGCCTGCCAGCCCATCCAGCATAGCACAGGGAGCCTGTGGTGGCCCCACTGGCCAGGAAGCACCACAGGGGCCAGTCCGTGCATGGAGCCTGGGGCTTTTCTTGCTGGATTTTGGGGAGGCTAAAGCTTCCTCTTGCACTTATTTGTGACTACACTCTTCCTGAGTAGCCACCAGTTCATGGAATATCCTGAGTTGGAAGAGACCCACAAGGGTCATTGAACCCAACTGCAGTTCAGAAATGGCATGCCCAAAACCCACACCAATCATGCTTGACCAGCACTGCTTCAGTACTGTCTCTTACTCCCAAGGAGACAAAAACAAGAACCTGGACTGGGACAGGGGGTGCCACAAAGATTTGCTCCTCCTCACAGACTTCCTCTCAGGCCACCTGGAGCTCTTCAGATCAGCCAGTTGCTGTGGCAGCTGCCCTGCTGCCACCCCATGTCACTATAGAGTAAGAAAGTGACACAATCTCCAAGAAGGCTGGTTTGCACAACAGCTTTAATACAGAAAACCTCTTCTCTTTATAGACAGTTCTGATACATTCCACTTGATTGGCTAATTAATAAAAACACCTTTCTCACAAACAGTCCTTGAGAAGAACAGGAAAACAGAGACTAGGAAAACGCCACTTGCAGGTTGTTTATAATAACAAGTTATCATCGTTTCTCTGCAACTCCTTAAAAGGTCTCACAAGTCCGCTGTGAGAAAACTTACCTCATTTTCTCGCTCTCTGACTAGGCTGTCACATCCACAGGTCCCCCTTTTTGTTTGAAGATGGAGGCGGTGTTTGTAGTCCTCTGCAGGGCCCCTTGCAGGAAGGAGAACAAACACGGCTCCAGAGGTTCCTCAATTGGACGCCAATTAAAAATGTTCAGAGATTGGATCTTGTGATTCCTTCTTACAAAAAAATGCACTATCAATCCTAAAATAATTTACTTATTCTAATACAATCTCAATACCAAGTCTAGCAATATAATAACTTATTATTAATTTGTTCAAAGAACTGAGTGTTGGCCTGTCAACAGTCCTTTTTCAAAAGCAAAGAAAGGATGGAATATTCACTCCCCACTTGTGGAGGGGCCATCTATTGATGCTGCCATCTTGATCATCATTCAGAGGCTGCCTGTTGGCCACATTCTATCTTTGGTGCTGCAAATCAGGGCGGACACACCTCGCAGGTACCCATCGCACTCCAGTACCTGTGGAAACACATGCATTCCCACGGCCCCAAGTGATAAGGTTGCACGGGCCCTCCCACCCATTAGTGGCTAGGTCCCATATCCGGACCTTCACTCCGGTGCGTCTCACCTGTCATTCTAAATTATTTTCTCACCAGAGAAAGTAATTTAGAATGACAGGATTCCCTGAATTCTGTGGCACTGAGAGGTGATTAACTGAATTTCTCCAGGCATACTCCCTTTTTTTTTGTTGTTGTTGTTTTTTGCAATGCAGTGGCCTCAATTACAACCTGTTCCAATTTGCACTTCCCAGACAGCCAATACATCCCGCCTCCAGAGACTGATTGGAGTTGGAATGACATAGGATCGAACTGCAGCCGTCTGCCCATTCATGTTAGTGATCAGCACGAACTGTTGGCTCGCCAAGGCATGTGCCACACCCCACACCCCTATGATGGCTGACCCCACAGGAGTCAAAGGCCGTGTAGGAGGCCACACAGAGAGGGAGATGATTGTCATATCCACCCCTGTGTCGATCAAACCTTGATCATCAGCGGGCCGATAGGTTCAGGGTACACACCATCTGGGGTCGCTGAGCAGAAATGTCTGCAGACCAGAGGGCCTGTGGCAGTTCTGTGGATCTGAAGCCACCACTCCCACAAGTTTGCTGGCCAGTCCTGGGGACACATGACTGAAAAGGCACAAGTCGAGCAATCTGAGTCCCTGCCAGAATAGTGACGGGGGGGGGAGGGCATAAAAACTGTGGCACAAATCTGACCTGAAAAATCAGAGTCAATGACTCCTGGGTGAACAAAGATTCCTTGGTGGGTGACACTAGATTTCCCCATAAGCAGCGCGCCCAGTCCTTGTCCCAAAGGTCCGGACACATCCAAAGGAACCTTATGTTCACGACAGGATTCTAAGATGACTGCGTCGGCGGTACATACATCCACGCCTGCAGAGCCATGGGCGATGTCTCTGAGCTGGCTGGGCAGACCTGAGCTGGTGTCATGCTCTGAGGAATCACTTCTGTCAGGGCAAAATTCCCCTGTGCACTCACAGTCACCGTTTCCTGGGCCTACCAAAGGCTGGCCATTAGCATGAAATTTAGCGTTGCATTGGTGTGCATAATGACCTGCATGAAGGCATCTGGTGCACCCATCCAAGAAGGAGGCACCCATCCAAGTTGGTTTGGGCATTCCTTGGTTTTTCTTGCCCTTGTTTTTGTTCATCTTCTGTTGTCCACCCCCTAAGGGTATCTGGCCTGGCCATGTAGCAACAGCCAGAGCAGACCCCCTGTCGTCTACAGCACCTGTCTTGGCACACGCATCGACCATGTCGGCTAGCGATGACATGGCATATCTACGATCTTCCGGCACTCACTGTTGGAGTTGAACGGGGCTAACTGCTTGTATAAAATTTGCCTTAAGGCATCATCCTCAACCTGCGGTGTAGAGGATCAAAAAAGGGACATCTCCTATGACCAATGTGATTGAGAAGAGCCAAATTTATTATTCCAAAAAAGACTATATTTATAATAAGTTTTTACTGTTCACGCCTCTCTAGCTAATACATGATTGGTTAATCCTAGCTGTTCATGCATCTAAAATAGAATGCTGATGGGATCATCCGATTTTCACGTGTCTTGCTGTGGTCATTTGGCCCATCCTCTACTTTTTGCAAACGTGCTGGCAAGCTTGCTGATCTTGTCTTCTTCTTATTATTATGTCTTTCTCAAGGACCTAATGACCCCATTTTCTGAATATGTCCATTCACCATTGTTACAGGTTAAGGATATATTAGATCTGCTTTTTGAATATGTCCATTATCCATTGTTGCCAACAGGCTGGGTTGTGCATCTGCTAAATGTGGCCATTGTCTTGTAGAAACTGTTTAGTCTGCAAAAAATCCTCAACATCAACCTGTTTCTCCAAGGCAGCTGCATGCTTCTTGGCAAATGGCAAAAAAGGTTCACCTGCTCCTTGAATTATGGTCCTAAATTGTGGACTGGGAGAGGCCATCTCAATAGTCTTCAACAATGCATTAAATCCTACCCTTTGACACTGCTCATGAACAGCAGAGTCCCAGGTAGCCTGAAAATCAGGACTGGAAAAGGCCTGCTCTCCAAGGAGAGCGTCCACCCCCATGCCATACCTAGGGTCTGCCTGAGGCAGAAGCCTGTTGCTTGCTGCAGCCTTTACAGCAGCCTGTGTCCAGTACTTCAAAAAAACCTCATATTGCACAGGCTGGAACAGTGCCTGAGCAATATGTTTAATATCAAATGGAGCAAGCAGGTCCGAGCCTATCACCTTGAGAGCCTGCATGACTTGCATAGAGCCAAGGCCACGTTTCGCAGCCTGGTCTCACAGATCTTGGATCACCCACCAGGCAATCACATCATGCCTGTCGGCATGTCCTGAATTTGGGACAGGTTTATAGACAGTAAGCACCTGGCCCTGAGGCAGAACATGGTCCTCCTGAACCACCTGTGCCCCTCCCACAGATGCTGGACTCAAGAGGCCGACTGTGGGCTGCGAGGCTGAAGGGCTAGTTACAAACCTAGATGCAGGGGGACTGGCTGCCAGCGGCACTACCGCCGCTGCTGCGGGCTGCAGTGGTGAAGGTGTAAAAGACATTGAGTCAACCAAGCCAGCTGCTGCCCTGGGAGGAGGAGAAGGGAGTCGTTCTGCAACTAAAGATTGGGGAGCGGAAGGAGACACAACCCTGAAGCGGTTGGTTTGGGGGTCCCTGGGGAGTCCCCGAGGGGCCCCCTCAGCTGTATGTACACAGGAAGCAGCAGGCAGGCAAGGAGACTCCACATGGCTTCTGAGGGGAAGAGGGTTTATTAGGGGTCTCACCCCTGGGAGCAGCATGGTTTCGGAGGGAAAGGAGGGGAAGCGGGAAGGAGGGGGAGGGAGGGGGAGAGAGGGAGAACCTAGGGGGGAAAAGGGCCAAAGAGAACGTGTGGACTCCTCGCACAGCTTAACAGGGAGATTCGAAGTGGGCGCAGAATAAGACTGGGCTAATGGGGTTACAGATACAGATACTGCAGGGGAGGGTCACAGGCTTGGGATATACTGTACATTTTCGAGGGGTGAGACAGAGCATACCATTTAAATAAAATGTAACACCACACAACCCCGCTGTGTGATTCACCGTTTAGAGAGATGGTGCTGAAGCAGCGGTCACAGTCGCTGTTGTCTGCGCAGGGTCCGTGAAAAAAGAGGGGGAAACCAGCCGGGGGCACCACGTCAGCTGGAGCAGGCAACTGCTGACAGGCACTGACAATGGGCATAGCCGGTACAGCTATGCAAGCTCCATGGCTGATGACAAGGAAGCTGATGGAACAGCCAGTGGTGTCGTGGTGACTGCCAGTGGTGAAGCTGACTTCGCCCTCACCCACAATGTGGGAGGGGAGCCTGGAGCCAGGAACTGCTGCTCCTGCCAGCCATGAAAGAGTCAGTCCCTGGCGTACTGGGGGCGGGGAGAAGGTGAGGCTGGCGTGCTGGGGGGCTGGGAAGGTGGGGCTGGCCTCTGCAGCAACCTGCTGGCCACTTTTTGCAGGAAAGGGGAGAACCAACCTGTCAGCCACAGTGATGGAGGGGCTGAAAGCAGCGAAAGCGGGGAAGCACCATCTCCCAGGCGTGGCCAAGATGTGGCTATCGCTCTCAGCGGCGTTGACATTGCAGAAGGAGGAGATGCTGACCTCCCAAAGACATAGGGACCAGGACTTGTCGGCAGAACACAATCTCCAGTCGAGAAATGGGTTCTGCAGAAAGTCCCCATGCCCTCTGCTGGCCCACGTGGAGCCGGAGAGAAGCTGGCAGCTGCCCCGTCTGACGATCTTCCCGCTGAGGTACCGGTGCCATTTCCGCCCTCCGAACTCCCCCTCTCCGATGCACTGTCCAGGGCTGGGATGGCACAGAACAGGAGCCTCCACACAGCCATAAGTTAAGGCACAGCGAAATCCCCTCCAAAAAACCCCTCTGCAAGCCAGTGGCCCAATGCCTCCCACAGGATCGGACTAAAGGCAGCATCCAGATCCACCAGGAAGTCATAAGACTTGGCCCATGTTAACAAAGTGCAAAGCGAATCATGCAACACAGAGATTCCCCTAAAGGAAATCAGGTCCCTCCACACAGAAAGAACCATGTCTTCTTTAGAAGCATTGTTTCCCATTGTGGAAACACCGGCACCTGACCCCAGCAAAGCACAAACTGTCCGCTGCTCTGGGGGATTTGTCTCTGCCCGCTGGTCTAAGCTACCAGGCAAAACCGCGGACCCAATCCCTTTTGGAAGGACGCGGGGAAAGGTCGTTACCTCTCTGGGGAAGCAGAGGGTGTCCGGATGTGGGCAGACTGCGTAGGCACCGTCAGATCCTAGTGGAGGTCCAGCGAGGGTTCCGGCGGAGGTCCCCGGTGTCTCCGTCTGTCCCGTGATCCACAAGGGGCTGATTGGTGCAATACACGTCATTGGTCACCCCATGTCACTATAGAGTAAGAAAGTGACACAATCTCCAAGAAGGCTGGTTTGCACAACAGCAGCTTTAATGCAAAAACCTCTTCTCTTTATAGACAGTTCTGATACATTCCACTTGATTGGCTAATTAATAAAAACACCTTTCTCACAAACAGTCCTTGAGAAGAATAGGAAAACAGAGACTAGGAAAACGCCACATGCAGGTTGTTTACAATAACAAGTTATAGTTTCTCTCCAACTCCCTAAAAAGTCTCACAAGTCCACTGTGAGAAAACTTATCTCATTTTCTCGCTCTCTGACCAGGCTGTCACATCCACAACCCCACTTTATCAAGCAATGGCCAGGCCTCTTTAGAGAGCATACGCCACCAGGATCCCTACGAATCCAAGCTGGAGCACAGACCCAGGAGATTAACCAGGTCTAACTAAATATATCTGTGGTGCAGGCAGCTCCTTCCTCCCCACCCACTGCAGGCAGATCCCTGCTCCAGGCAGGCTCTCCTCACCCTGTGCAGGACGTAATCATCATCGCAGGACAGGCTACCAGTGAGCCTCCCACCGAAGGGTTTGAAAGCAATGCATGGCAGCCTCACACCCTCTCAATTTGTTTTGCCAGCTCCTTAACCACCAGGCTTCGTTCCACCTCTGATGTCCAATATGGCCTGTAGATTTTAGTTGCCCTTTGCTTCCAGACAACAAACACAATCCCTGAAGGAGGCATTCCCACTCCCACCCCTGCTCAGCCACCTCAGGTTCCAGGACGGAACACACAGGCTCCATCCTGACCACACTATACTCAGCAGCAGCCTGACATCCCCAGGCAACAGAAGCACTTCATGAGGCAGAAACTGTCATTCTTTACACTGCTTTCCAGATACAAGGCTTCCTCAGGATCCCAAGACTGCCACTCAGGAAAACTTGCTGGGCTGTTCTCTCACCAGAGCAGCAACAACAGAAATGAATAATCACCTGTGCAGCTGCAGGAACCCCTGTGCCGCTCATAGCAGCACTCAGGTCTTTTCTTCAGTGCCAGGAGCGAACCCAGATGTTAAGTGCCAGATGTGATAACAAGTCTCAAATGACAGGAACTCTGACCAAAACATTCCCTGGGCAGCTCTGTGGGACCCAACAGCTCTGCAGGCAGACCCCAGCTGTCCAGTGCCATAGAGGAGATGGAGATCCCAGCATCTCATATTCCAGAGGAGGAGTAAATACCCCAAGACCCCCACTCCCACCCTGCCCAAGACAGGAGCCTGTTAGCTCCTGGGGGCTGAGGCCATGGCTCCAGGGGCAGCTCAGACCCAGCTGCACGGTTTGAAATGTACAGAGCTCCCCATACTCACATTTGTTGGATAATTCTGATGAAGACACTACAGTCCTGGAGCTGGGACAGACCATTGAGGGGATCAGGACAAACCTTTGTGCTGTTCACCTAGAAATGGGGTGGGACAGTCAGAAGGCAGAAACCAAGACAACACTGTGCTGCGCCACTCACCACCTCCAATACTGGCAGGGGACAGCAAGACTGGGTGGGAAAGTAAATCTACCCCTTCAAACCACCCCTGCCAAGGGAACAGATGAACATGATCCCCACAGCTCCACATCTGGGAGTCTGGCACAGGTCTCATTTATCACACTGCTGGAGCCCCTCTTCTCTGGAGAGGCTGAGAGACCTGGGGGTGTTCAGCCTGGAGAAAAGAAGGCTCCAGGGAGACTTAGAGCCCCTGCCAGTGCCTAAAGGGGGGCTCCAAAAGAGCTGGAGAGGGACTTTGGACAAAGGCCTGGAGGGACAGGACAAGAGGGAATGGCTTCCCACTGACAGAGAGCAGGGTTAGATGGGATATTGGGAAGAAATTCTTCCCTGTGAGGGTTGTCCACAGAAGCTGTGGCAGCCCTATCCCTTTCAGTGTTCAGGGCTAGGCTGGACGTGGTTTGGAGCAAGCTGGTCTAGTGGGAGGTCTCCTTGCCCATGGCAGGGCACCAGTTGAATGAGCTTAAAAGTCCCTTCTAACCCAAACCATTCTATGAGTTTTGAGCAGTGCTTTATGAGACAACCCCTTTACAGTACAGGTGCTGCCTGCTTCAGGCTCAGCTCCATCTTCNAGGGCACCAGTTGAATGAGCTTAAAAGTCCCTTCTAACCCAAACCATTCTATGAGTTTTTGCTTGGACACAGCAGTGCTTTATGAGCCATCTCCTTTACAGTACAGCTGCTGCCTGCTTCAGGCTCAGCTCCATCTCCCAGGCAGTTTCCATGACCAGACCAAGCCATTCCAGCATTTCTGGTTACTCAACAGGAAGGGTGAGCAAGGCTTCTCCTGTAAACACCCACCTTCCCAGGAACAGTAGGAACTTGGCTACCTTAGGACCTGCCCCAGCCACAATCCTTCCTGTGACAAGCCCCAGCATTGTTCCCTAAAGCTGCCAGTGCTGGCAGCAGCATGTCCCACCTACGCAGTGAGCTCTGGCACGGGAGGGGGAACTTACCCGATCGAGGAGAGCAGCAGCTCTTGCACCTTGAAGAGACATCGTGGCCAGCCGATCAGGTTCCTCCCCAGACCTAAAAACAACAAAAAAGGTATAGTAACTATGTTACTAAATTACTTAGGCCCAGCACCAGGCATTTGTGCCCACCAAGGGAGGATGTGTCCCTGCATCTGGCCAGCTGTGCAGGAGCAGCCAGCATCCTCCTGCTTCCCCACAGGCTCATCAGCCAGGTCCACTCCCACAGATTAAGATACTGAGAAGGGGTCAATGGAAAACTGCTGCTCAGGCTCCTCATTCTCCTGCTGTGCCTTCTTCCCTCCCTCTCGCCTCCAAATATCACTAACATTTCTTGCCCAGCAAGGCAGTGGCCAAGGCATTGAAGAGCTGCCAGCTCCCCTTCCCACTGCTGCTATTGAAAGAATCACCTGCTGGGGGCACAGGGAGCTCACAGCTGCATTGGGTGGGACCAGGGATGAGCCCTGGCAGGATCTGGGATCACGGTCAGCGACCTTTGCCTTCACTCTGGCTGCTCCCAGTGCCACCCTGGTAGTCTTCCAAGGGGGGTACTGCTGGGAGCCAAAAAGTCACCCAGACGAGGAGAGGGTTCCTCACCCTGTATTGCACCTGGACACCCGTACCATGACTACAGAGCTCTTACTGCTGTCAGCCCAGGTGGGAAGCATGGATACCTTGTTTCCTACTAAATGCCAAGGCGCCAATCATTGGCACATCGAGCCCACCTGCATTTCTTGAGGCTTTCTCCTCCTCCTGGGTATGTGGGCGAGGAAGGGACACTCACCCCTCGCTGCTGTTTCAGAGACCCTCGGAAGTCATCTCCGCAGCGCCTGGGCTGCCTGAGGAGGCTCAGGGCCGCAGGGTGGGGCTGCCCCGATCACAGCGCAGGAAGGGCACAAGGAGAAGGTTTTTTCAAACCTGCACTGGGGGTAGCAAAGGAACCCGCGAGGAACATGGCCGTTGAGTGCCGCTGGCGAAGGCTCCGACTGTGCCAAGCCCCAAGAAACGAAGAACCACAGGCCCGTCCTTAGGGACGGGGACCTGCCGAGGGAACCACCGGAGCCCGCCTTGTGTCAGCTTTGACATGGCTGGGGAATCGTGTCCATCTTAATCTCCTGCACCGCTGCCGAGGCTCCAGTTCTAGCTGGGGCCCAGTCCTGGGCTGCTGTCATTTGTTGGGCACGGCTGGGCCGCGGGCAGGGCCCGGCACACTCGCTGGGCTGCAGGAGCACACTCCGCCTGCCACCGGGACACCCTGAGCGTTCCGTCCCGGATCACGAGAGCTAGCGTGTACGTCTCAAACATAGATAATCGGATGGCTGTGGAGTCTAGGCAGGACTGTTGGTGATAAACAACTGTAGGGCAGCACTGGAAAAACATCCTTGTTGTAGTTTCTGCACTGTAGGATGTGAGTGTAGAATGAGATTAAGACCAAGTGTGTAATTTACTAATAAAACTTTCTGATTTTTTGCAAACCCTCTGACTTTGTACATTCATTTTGACCATGAGCATTTATGAATCTTAGCTGCTTCCTTCCCCTTAACTGGGTCATCATACCTTTTCTGTCCCCTTGTCCTCTTGGCCCTATGGAACATGATCAAAGAGGTGACAAGGGACAGACTGATGTGTGTACTCCCCCCACCAGGGAATGGCTCCCCTATCACATCCATGCTGTGTCCGACAGAGAATAGTGGAGACAAGTACTAGATGAATGTGGCTTTATCTACTGTGGCAAAAAATAATAGTAATTTTAAAAAACCAACCAACCAAACAAAAATAAACAACCAAAAGAAGGTCCAAACATGTAAAAAGGAGAAGGGATGGTGTTGGAGCCACCAGGCCCCACACAGAGCATCACATCTTTGTGGCTCCAGCCCACCCATCCCAGTGACCTGGCACATGGTGCTGACCCACACCAGGGCCTCCTTGCACCGGCTGTTCCCTTTGTGCTTGTCCCTGTGCAAGGCAGTGTCCAGCTGACACAGCCTCCTCCCCACCCATGAGGAGGAGAAAGCCTCAAGCAATGCAGGTGGGCTCAATGTGCCAATGATGGGCACCTTGTCATTTAGTAGGAAACAGTCCAAGTTCTGTGGCAGCAGCATGGGGAGGGAAGGGATATAAAGAGAATAAAAATGGGGATAAAACCAAAAACAACCCAAAGGGGTGAAGCAGCAGTGGTGAAGGCAGATTCAGGGGATGCCAAACTGTACAACCAGTTCTTCTTTGGCGTCGACACGGATCTGTGAGAGCGCACTGAAGGCATAGGCAGCTATCCGGGACACCTGCAGGCAGAAGACATGGCAGTGTCACAGGCGGCTACTGAAACTCCCAGTTATCCCGAAGCAACTGTTGCAGGAGGTTAGCTTCCAGCCCTAAGAAGTCCCTAAACCTGTCATGGGCTTTGCCACCACCTCTAACAAGGCCTTAGACCTGACCTAGGCTTTGCCCTCAGCTCTAAAAAGTCATGTCAGGGCTCTGGGAATTACTGTTTGTCTTGGTTTGGGAAG
>VZRH01001943.1:0-28706 GCA_013397555.1 Urocynchramus pylzowi
AATGGCTTGGATTCCGACAGGAGCTGTGCCTTGGGGGTTCGTGGGAGAAGGGAGCAGTTTACGTGTGGAGCTGAGGGCTGGGGCCGAGCCCCCTCACCCCCCTGCTGCTTTCTGGAAAATGGCACCCCTGGATGTTTTAGTGCAGGATTTCTAAACACAAAAGGCCTCACATGGGGTGACCCCGAGCGCGGGTGCCCCGGCAGGCGCTGGCTTTGCTCTCGGTGCGAGGAATGCAGAGGATGTTTGGAGCCCTCCCCCTGCCCCATTTCCTCCAGCGAGCTGGGCTGCCCGGCCAAGACAAATATTGGGAGTAAACTATTGAACTTCCCTGGGCCCAGCACTCACAGAGCAGCGCCTGTTCTCCCCCTCCCTGGCCAGGGGCCGGGCTGGGGGTACAGATGTGTCCCCCTGCCCTGTGCCCTCGCTGCCAGGTGGGCTGGGCAGCAGAGCAGGAGGAGAAAACCAGCCCCAGGGTGGCTTGTGCCCTCCTTCCCACCCTGTGTGTGCTTTACTGGGCTCTGCAAGGCCGAGTGTAGCACCCATGGCCTCTTCCTCTGGGGTGGAGGGGACCAGGATTTGTGTCCTTGCTGGCCTGTGGTGCAGAACAGTTTTCCCCGTTTTGTATGAGGTGCCTTGACTAACAGCTGGCCTTCTGCAGGGCACTGGGCTTGCACCCTATCCCTAAAAATCAGGCTCTCAGGGCAGGTCTTGGTGGGTTTGAGCAGTAGGTGCTGGCCCTGGAGGGGTTTGCTGTGTGGTCCTGCCACGGTGACCCCGGTCCCGCAGCCCTGGCATGGGGAAAAGCAGGAGCACAGGGCCTGAGCAGCCTCAGTCCTTGGGAAAATACCTTTCCTTTCCCAAGAACCCTCCCTGTCTCGGGGTGTTCTCGGGGGTGGGAGGTGCTCCCTGCAGTGCCTGGTGCATCAGAGCCCCCTCCACCTGCAGGGGTTTTCCTGGGAGCCTGCAGTGCCAACCAGTGCCGTGGGAGCACAAAGCTGCAGGACTGGATTCCTGCTGCGACCCGGGGTCGCTGCAGGCAAGGAATGGGGCCAGCTTCAGCCAATGTTTGGTGATTGCTCAAGGCCTGGCCTCCCAAAGCAGCTGGGGAGGCCGAAGGGTGTAGGGCAGAGCCTGGAGGTGCCTGGCCCCAGCACAGACCTGGGTGAAAGCAATGCTGAGCTGGGCTGGGAGCTGTACCTGTGCAGGGGGCTCTGTTTGGGATGTGCCACTGGGGGTGGCAGCTCTCTGATTTGGGGTGTCACAGAGTGGGACACGAGCTCCCTGCTGCAGCACAGCCCCTGTGTGTGTCTGTGTGTCCTCCTCTTCCTCCTCTTCCACAGCCCCTGTGGAGGGGAGGGAACACTGTGGCATTGGGGAAGTTTATTCCCAGAGTCTCCCTCTGCCTTCCCATTGTCCAGAGCAATCCCTCCTCTCGCCTGGGGCTCATGGTGAGCGTGGGAAGGACTTTTTCCCCTGCTCCAGCAGCTCGAGCCCTGCTCACTGACTGATGCTCTTTTCCCTCCCACCCAGCAGCAAACAGATCCCTGTGGATCTGCTGAGATCCCTTTCAATCCAGGATGGAGATTCCATGTTTCTCCTCTTGGACAAACCCCTTGGACCCACATTTCTGCTCCACATGGTCCTGGAGCTGATCCCTGTGGAGCAGAGGAGCTCTCTGGTGCCCTGGCTGCGTGTTCCCTTGGCAGAGCCTGCTGGAAAAGTTGTCTCTCTCCATGAAAACACGTGCACGTGGCGCTTTCTGTCTCCTCCATCCTCCCTCCCTCCCTCTCCCTGGGCTGGGCCAGCTGCTCCCTGCTCCAGCCAAGCCTCTGCTGCTGCTGCTGCTGCTGGCTCCAGCCCTGCCCAGGGGACAGCGTGGGTGCTTTGCTGGCTGAGTGTGCTCCAACACCAGCAAAGAAAGGGAAAAATTGCTGCTTCCCACAGCTTGTGGCTGAGAAACTTCCCGGCTGTGGGGCTGCCAGGGCACGGGGGACAGCTCCATCAGGGACGTGCTGCTGAGGGGATCAGCTGCACCCTGTGGGGCTGGGCACAGCTGGTGTCCCCACAGCGGGGATGTGCCCTTCAGGGACCCTCAGAGGGCCTGTCCCCACGGGGGACACGAGGTTCAAGCAGGAGTGGCCCTGCAGCCCATGCTGAGGCCCCTTGGTGCTCAGGGACCCTCAGTGGGCCTGTCTCCATTGGGGACATGAGGTTCAAGCAGGAGTGGCCATGCTGAGAGGTCCCTTTGTGCCCTTCAGGGACCCTCAGTGGGGCTGTCCCCACGGGGGACACAAGGTGCCAAGCAGGAGTGGCCATGCTGAGAGGTCCCTTTGTGCCCTTCAGGGACCCTCAGAGGGCCTGTCCCCACGGGGGACACGAGGTTCAAGCAGGAGTGGCCCTGCAGCCCATGCTGAGGCCCCTTGGTGCTCAGGGACCCTCAGTGGGGCTGTCCCCATGGGGGACACTGGGGACACGAGGTTCAAGCAGGAGTGGCCCTGCAGGCCATGCTGAGAGGCCCCTTTGTGCTCAGGGATTTCCCTAATGCTGCAGGGATGTCGGAGAGGGGCAAATCCAGGCTTAGCCCGGCCTGGGGGCAGCCGTGGGGGAGGTGGAGCTGGGCTTTCTGTGGCAGGAGATCTCCTGGAGGTGAAGCCCTGGTGGGAGCCATGAGGGAAGTGCTTTTCCCAGTGCTGGGGTGGGAGCGGTGCCACCCCACAGCCTGGCAGCGCTGTCACCGCGGGCACCTCCCCACCCTCCACATCCTTCCTGCTCTTGTTTTCTCCTGCCTGGCACTTTCTTGGGATCACAACCCCCTGGCTGTGCCTGGGGCACGGCTCTGGCAGGGTGCTGGCACAGCTCTGCATCCCACAGCACCTGGCAAGGACCAGGCTTGGCAGCGAGCTGGACACTTGGGTGGAGGGCACAGGGAAGTGCAAACCTCTTCTTGCTGCTGCTCTGCTGGCATGGGATGGTGAGGGGCCTCATTAACCTCTTGTGATGACATTTGCACCACCCTGGCACCAGTGACCCCCACTGTCCTCTCAGTTGTGCCCAAAAGGGCTGCAGGGCTCAGGGGAAGTGTCCCTGGGGCCAGCAGGACTCTGCTGAGGCTTGGTGCCCACTGTGGTGCCCACTGTGGGCTTGGTGACCACTGTGGTGCCCACAGCAGGGCCCTGCTGAGGCTTGGTGCCCACTGTGGGCTTGGTGACCACTGTGGTGCCCACAGCAGGATCCTGCTGAGGCTTGGTGCCCACTGTGGGCTTGGTGACCACTGTGGTGCCCATAGCAGGATCCTGCTGAGGCTTGGTGCCCACTGTGGGCATCATCCTTATCCTTCCCCTCCATGGAGGGAGCCATGGTGCAAGTCTGGGTTTTCCATGCCATGGCTGACCATCCTCCTCCTCCTCCTCTCAGGGACTGCCATCAGAAAAATCCCAGAACTGTCCAAATTACCCTATCAGCTGCAGCTTGGCCCTGGCTCCTGCAGAGGAGCCGTGCCTGGACCTGTTCCATTGCTAATTGGAGTCACTTGCTGCCATCCTCAGCCGCTGCCTTTGTGCTGCCTGCTGGCAGAGAACGTGGTGGGATGCATCCAGAGGGAGGGAGGGATGCATCCAAGGGGCACTGGGTGTGTGCTGGTGCAGCCCCCTGGCTTGGCAGGAGGATGCTGGGGGAGCAGCACAAACCTCGGTGCCTGCTGCCCTTAAAATAAATACCTGGTTATTTAATGTTTCTGTCACTCAAGCTCAGCTGGAGCAATTTAAAGAATTGGAGTAATTTGAATAATGCAGGAGATTTCAGTAAGCCACAGCAGCCCAGTGCTGGGGGCAGGCAGGTGAGGGGCCTGGTGGTGACACGGGGCTGTGACACCCAGGTGAGGCACAGTTTGTGCTGGCACCATCAGGAGCCTGCAGCACCCTGCTCTCCTCCTGGGGATGCTGAAGTAACTCTGCTGATTCTAGGGTGATCACAGGCTCTCCCAAAAGCTTTTTGGTGGCAGCTCAGCCACGTTTGAGCTCCTCCTTTTCTGTGGGGTGGAGATGGCCACGGGCACTCTGCAGTCCCTGGGAGCACCTGAAACTTTGTCCTGCTGAGACGTGAACTTGGGAGGTGTTGGGAAGAGGGAGCATTCCCTGAGTGGCTCTGGGCTGCCAGGTCTGTGCTGGGGGCGTGATGGGAGGTTTTCCTCTTCTGACCATTGATGTCAGAGCTGAAACACCTCCTTGGGAACGGGTGGGTGGTAATTACAGCTGTGGCTGCATGAAAATGGGAGCAGGTTGCTTGCTGCTCCTGCCCAAGGATTTATTCCTGTTTGCTGGTCCTGCCCAAGGATTTATTCCCATTTTCTGCTCCTGCCCAAGGATTTATTCCCATTTTCTGCTCCTGCCCAAGGATTTATTCCCATTTGCTGGTCCTGCCCAAGGATTTATTCCTGGCTGGTGGAAAACCTCTGCCTGGGGGGGTCTCTGGATGCTGGAGCCGCCACCTTCCTGCCCAGCCCCAGCTCTGGCCCTGCAGGGAAGGGGAGGAACATCTGCTTGTGTTTGGTGGGCCTGGCGTCCCACCAGCCCCGTCTCCCCTCCCCCTCTGTTATTTATAGCATTTCACCAACATCTGGAGTTTGAGCCCGCTCAGCCTGACTCCGGCCGGGGGATGGGGCTGGGGGAGTGTGTGCGGCCGGCAGGGAGGGAGGGAGGGGTGGAGTGAGCCCCCAGCCCTCCCAGCAGGGCAGGAGGGGGGATGGAGTGAGCCCCCAGCCCTCCCAGCAGGGCAGGAGGGGGGATGGAGTGAGCCCCCAGCCCTCCCAGCAGGGCAGGAGGGGGGATGGAGTGAGCCCCCAGCCCTCCCAGCAGGGCAGGAGGGGGGATGGAGTGAGCCCCCAGCCCTCCCAGCAGGGCAGGAGGGGGGATGGAGTGAGCCCCCAGCCCTCCCAGCAGGGCAGGAGGGGGGATGGAGTGAGCCCCCAGCCCTCCCAGCAGGGCAGGAGGGGGGATGGAGTGAGCCCCCAGCCCTCCCAGCAGGGCAGGAGGGGGGATGGAGTGAGCCCCCAGCCCTCCCAGCAGGGCAGGAGGGGGGATGGAGTGAGCCCCCAGCCCTCCCAGCAGGGCAGGAGGGGGGATGGAGTGAGCCCCCAGCCCTCCCAGCAGGGCAGGAGGGGGGATGGAGTGAGCCCCCAGCCCTCCCAGCAGGGCAGGAGGGGGGATGGAGTGAGCCCCCAGCCCTCCCAGCAGGGCAGGAGGGGGGATGGAGTGAGCCCCCAGCCCTCCCAGCAGGGCAGGAGGGGGGATGGAGTGAGCCCCCAGCCCTCCCAGCAGGGCAGGAGGGGGGATGGAGTGAGCCCCCAGCCCTCCCAGCAGGGCAGGAGGGGGGATGGAGTGAGCCCCCAGCCCTCCCAGCAGGGCAGGAGGGGGGATGGAGTGAGCCCCCAGCCCTCCCAGCAGCATCCCAGCGTAGAGCTGGGACCAGCCAGGCTTTGGGAAGCCCCTGGAGCATCCTGGCTGTGCTTTGCCAGCCCTGGGGATGGGGGAGAGCTGCCGTGTCCTCTCCCCACCGTGCAGACCCCGGGGTGCTCTGCCTCCCCCCGACCTCAGCCCCGCTCTCCTGGTGGCTTTGAGGCTCTTTTGGGGTTTGCTGTCCCCCCCTCCAAGTGTCACCGAGGTGCCCTGGGGATGCAGGGCTGCACAGCCCCCTTTGTGGTGCTGCTTTAATGGGAAAACTTGAGTCATTGCTGGGGGAAGGGGAAGGGGGAGGGAGCCCAGCCCTGCTGAGCAGGAGGAGAATGGAACAGCCATCCTGCTCCAGCCGTGGCACCATCCCAAAAAGCCTCCTGCTTCCCATGGCAAGGAGGGCTGTGGGCACTGCTGGCAGCACTGAGGGCTCCTGCTTCTCCCAGCTTTCCTCATCTTTGCAGCGTGGAAGACAGTGGGGTTTCACCCCTCCCCTTCCCAGAAGGGTGACAAAAATCTGCTTAAAGTTAAGCACATCCCTAAATCCGTGCACAGGCAGCAGCCTGTGAGCTTCCAACAGGACTGTGGTAATAATAGTGGCAATTAAAGCTTGCCCGAGGCTGGGCTCAGCTCCCAGTTTAACCAGTACTGCCAAGGGAGGGTGCCCCTGACAGGGGGTGTAAATGGGTCCCTTGTCCTGCTGGTGCAGTAACCCCTGGGCCCTTTGCCTGCATCTGGTTCTCCCCTTCCTTGGTTCTTGGCAGGCCCCCAGTGCTGCCCCTCGCTCCTGTGCCTGCTGGGGTTTGGATTTGGGTCAGGATCCTGCATTTCTGCCCCACGAGCCCTGAAGGTGGCTGTGCATCCCCTCCCCTGCCTCCCTCAGTGCTGCTGCCTGCCCTGGAGAGTCCCAAGTGCAGGGGATGGAGGGAGGCCAGGCAGTGGGAATGGACACCAGGGCTCTGAGCAGTGGTCTCTGTCCCCTCAGGCCATCTCCCATGTCCCAGGGTGTCCCCAGGGCAGGGCAGGAGCCCGGTGTCCCCCAGCCCTGGTGGGCTCTGCTGCTGAGGTTTGTTTTGGAGGGAGCAAAGGAGCCATTTTCTGACCAAAACCACAGGAAAAGGAGAGGAAACACCGTGGCTGCTGACCTGAAGTATGCTAACGATGTAAATTAGGCAGGAATGCTCCTGCCTGGGTTTTCTCCAGCCCTGCCAAGCAGGGATGGAAAGGTTTGACCTGTCCTGGGTGATCCTGGAGTGCATCCAGGTGCTGCAATTCCCAGCAGGGGCGACTGGAGCCTGTTTGGCAAAGGCCCTGGCATGGGCACGGGGGCACAGGCTGGTGTCAGGAGCAGGGTGAGGTGGTCCCAGGCAGGACTGAGCCGATTAGGGCGAGCCCTGATCCCGGTGATTATGGGTGCCACACCCAGGAGATGAGCTCGGTGGAGTTCCAGCAGATCCCTGCTCCGGGGCTCGAGCAGGGCTGGAGCTCCTGCTGGGGACACCCCCAGGAGGGACACCCTGCCCTCCCAGCCTGGCTGAGTGTCCCTCAGCCTGGGAGGAGGTGTGGGGTGACATCGTGGCCAAGGCACTGCAGGAGCCAGCAGGATCCCAGGGTGATGGTACCAACCTGGCCTCGGCCTCTAGAGTAGCTCTGTGTGTGTCTGTGTCCTCCTCTTCCTCCTCCTCTTCCTCCTCCCCTCCTGGAGAACCCAGCAGAGCCGGTGTCCACACTGGCACTGGTGTGGAATATTTTTTTTTATTCCTGGAATAAAGCCCTAAGTGGCTCTCGAGGTATTTCAGCCCACTGTGGGCGTGAGTTTGTGGGGCAGAGGGGCTGGGGACAGCCCTGGGAGCTGGCCACCCGTGTGGACAGACCTTGGGTGTTCCTGCAGCTCTCTGGGCTGGTTCTGAAATGCCCTTTTTATCCCTGCCCCTGCTCAGGGTCAGGCTGGGGCGGGTGTGAAGGTGCAGGTTGCTTTTGTGAGTCCCTGTCCTTTGGGACAGTGGTGACACTGGGCTGTGGGGAGCAGGGGACATCCCTGTCCTGGGCTGGGGCAGCAGTGGCAGTGACAGTGTCTCTGGCACTGGTGGCCTGTGGTGCTGAGCTGGGGAAGGTTTTGTAGGGGCAGGTGGGTTTGGTTGGATGAGGGAGCTTGGGGGCTGCTCTGCTGCCCCTCCAAGCCCAGGAGGGGAGTTTGGCTCCTTTTGGTGCTTCTGGGGTGGATTCTTGCATGGAGGCTGCCCCGTGCTAATTAACGGGGTGGGAACCCCTCGTTAATCACAGCTGGGGACATTTGTGACACCAGCCCCGGGGGCACAAAATGGGAATGGCCCTGGTCACTGCAGGGACCTGGGACATTTGTGACACCAGCCCTGTGGGCACGAAATGGGAATGGCCCTGGTCACTGCAGGGACCTGGGACATTTGTGACACCAGCCCAGGGGGCACGAAATGGGAATGGCCCTGGTCACTGCAGGGTCCTGCACGGGGTGGCACAGAGCCAGGGCACCCCATGGGCCAGGGGGGACCTCTGGGGTGCCCCAGGGAGCTGGGGCTTGGCTCTGGAAGAGCCAGGGTGACCCCAGGTGACCCCAGGAGCCAGGGGGTGTCCCTGAGGGACCCCGGTTCCCATCAGCAGCGCTGGAAACTCGAAGGGAAATAAAAAATCAGATGCTGCAAAGAGTTGCCATGAGATTGTGAGAGCTGGCAACACCCAATCAGTTGTTTTAGTTTTACTGAAAGCGTTTCATTGTTATTTAATGTCTTGTTTGTGCATTTTTAAATGGACCAGCTTGAGCTGCGCTTCCGAAACCTTTTTCCTTGGAAAATGCAGCTGGTTTGCCCCAAGCTGCAGCTCCAGGGATGGGGTGTGAGTGCACTTCATCATGCAGGCAGCATTTATCTGCACAGACATTCCTGAGCATGGTACAGACAGGCATGGGCTGTGCCCTGCTCAATCCAGCTCATCAAACCAGTGGCCACTGGAAGTGCCTCGATTCCTGGGGGGGAAAAAAAAAAAAAAAATCTTCATTTTGCAAGTTTTTTTTTTGGCGTGTGTGGGCAATTTTTGGCTTTTTAAGACAAAAAAAAAAAAAGAAAAGGAGTTGAATTGTGTTGCTTTCCAAGCATGCATGTGGATGTAACTCAATCCAAGGTGGCTTTGGAGCGCTGGCGTGTGAGAGGCGGCGCAGCCTCCTCTGGAGCCCTTCTGCAGGCAGGATCCTGGGAAGCCCCGATAACGCTGCTGTTCCAGGGGAACTTGGGTTTCACAAAGGCCAAATCCCCCCGGGAGCTCGGGAAATCTCTTCCCAGAACACGACCAGGGAAACGCTGGCACGGGTCAAAAGGAAACCAGAGAGCGGAGCTGGCGGGAGAGGCAGCGGCTCCGTGTGCTGGGGGTGTGAGCAGGGGGTGAGGGGAGTGTCAGCCTCTGCTTAATCCCTGAGAGGGGCTTTGCAGAGCTCAGCTCCAAAAGCTGTTTTTTCCAGCAGCCAAGGATTGCGTTAGCTGGGAGGTTTAAGAGCCCAGCAAAAGCCCTGGATCATCTCTGCGGGGGGATAAGCAGTTTTCCCCGAGGATTTCTGCCCAGAACAGATGCTGAATTGGGATTATTTTTTTATATGTATATATTTAAAAATGAATGTCTTGAATTCATTCCAGTTAAGGGCCTTACATTCAAGCTTGTGCAGTGGAAGCAGCACAAGCCCACGTAGGACGTGGCACAAGTCAGCAGCCTCCCAGCCAGAGGGATCTGCAGTGAAGCTTTTCCCTCTGTGGTTTATTTAGTGAGTAATTTGATTTCACTGCTGATCCCAGGGGATGCCCTGGAGGAGGAGGAGGGACTGACCCTGCCAGGGTGTCCCCAAGGGATCCCCACGCTGGGACAACACCTCCAGCACAGATTTTTGGGTGATTCTCAGTGATTTCTCTGTGTTTTCGCACTGCTGCAGGAGCTCTGACCCCGTACAGATGGAGCAGGAGGAAAATGGTTTTAAAAGGTCCTTTTTAAACCCGAATAGGTGATCCCAGATGGAATTTGGTGATCCCAGCTGCACTTTGGTGCCCCCAGACACGCTGCCCCTGTCCTGCCACACAGAGCCCCTGTGTCCTTTAAGGTCACTCGAGTCCGACCCTCTCGGGCCAGTTGAATCATTTCCTGTTTTCTTCAGTGTTTGAAGAACTCCGAGGCAGGCTGGAAATGTTTGCAGATAGGGTGAACTGCCTGCTGCGGGGCCATGGGAAAAGTGCAGCAGGGCTCAGCGTGCAGAGGGAGAGGATGGGGCTGCAGGGCTGCCCGGGTGTGTGAGCAGGTAGAGGAGGGGCTTGGAGCCCCATCCTGGTTGGGGCTGATCACTGATATAATCATTTTCACCCTTTAATTCTTAAGGGATTGAGATGTCAATGCCACGAGCTGGTTTTTAATAAAAAACTCATTTGCTAAGGGAATCTCTAAAATTCAGGAGCAGTTTGCAGAGTGTGCCTGTGATGGGCACACCATTGCTGGTGGTGACCCTTGTGTGAGAGCAGTTTTTGAGGAATTTGGTGGTTAAGGTGCCCCTCCTGTGCCAGAGGAAAGGCACATTCCTGAGTGATGGGCTCTGGGGAATTCTGCTTCAGCAGGGACTTTGGACTTGGATGACCTTCAGTGGTTCCTTCCCACCTGAGCCATTCTGTGTGTAAAGGCTGGTCATTTTGCATCCCTGTTTCTTCCTGGATGCTGGGATTGAGCTGGTCAGGCTGGTGCTGAGCCCTGATCCACATCTGTCCCCCCTGGGCATTGCAGCCACAGCCAAAATTGCCCAGAGCAGCTGTGGCTGCCCCTGGATCCCTGGAAGTGTCCAAGGCCAGGCTGGGCAGGGCTTGGAGCAGCCTGGGACAGTGGAAGGTGTCCCTACTGTGGCAGGGGATTGGAACAAGGTGATCTTCAAGGTCTCTTCCACCCCATCTGGAATTTTATGCAAATTCCATCCCCCAGCACGGGGATCCCTGGTAGTGATCACTCTGTGTGACCCTACTTTGTTCTCCTCTGTAAAATCCCTCCTTGAGGGGGTGAAGGATTTGGGAGGTTTGGTGTTTCATGGTGCCTTTCAGCCAAGAGAGGAAGGAGGAGGAAATTGCTGCCTGGATTTTTCATTTGGAGGGGAAGGCTGTAAGCGCTTTCCCTGTGAATGTGATCCCAGACAAATCCTCTCCGTGGGCAGGCAGGGAGCAGTGGTGCAGTGAGGGAAAGTTAAAACTCATCTGGGGGGGATGTTTTCCTTAAAGCCTGGGTGAAAATGAACACCCTGAATCTCTGAGGTGCCTTTTGCAGGGATGTGGTGCTGTGCCACGAGCTGGAGCTGCCTGGTGCGAGCAGCACCCCAGGGAATGTAGTGGGTCCTGAAGACCTGGAGAAAACCAGGATCTGTTGCTCCCTGGCTGCCCTGAGGAGCCATAAAGCATTTTCCATGGCATGAGGGGAAGCACTGGACTCCTCACGTGCCCCTGTGCTCTTCATCCTGCCAAGCTCAGCCTTCCCCAGCTGCAGGGAGCTCTTGGATGTTCGGGTTCATCCTCAGGTGATCATCCCCTCGCTGGGAGGGGATGGCACCAGGGGCTGATGCCGGTGTCACCAACACCAGGGGTGTGGCACTGCCTTAAATACCTGACTGAGGTTAATCCCAGGTCTGCCAGGGTGGGCCTGGCAAAGCACAACTGGGCCTTGGTTCCTCCCTGCCCGGGGCTGGGGCTCGGCCGCTGCGGGGCGGGGGGGTCCCAGCCTATGGGTGGATTAATCTGAGCCACTCCTGCTGAAGGAAATGCATTTTTTTGTTTTGTTTTCATTTTTCTGGAGTGGTTTTGGACAATTGGGTTTCGAAAATAGACTCAATGAGAGGAAATCCATTTGTTAAGCTGTCCCCATGCTGAGGACGGGGGGCAGATACGGCGCTTCCTCGGGGCTTTATTTACGGTCACATCTGCCTGGGAGCCACCCCAAAGCCATCAATTAACCCCAGTTCCTCGTCTCCCCCACCCTCTCCTCCATGAACCAGGATTTAAACGGCCAGAAGGAGCTGTGCCCACGTCTGTGCCACCTGAAGAAAGGCCCCAATGGCTACGGCTTCAACCTGCACAGCGAGAAGTCCCGGCCGGGGCAGTTCATCCGCTCGGTGGATCCCGACTCGCCGGCGTCCCGGGCGGGGCTGCGGCCCCAGGACCGCCTGGTGGAGGTAACGGGGGCTCAGCAGCACGGGTGGGACCCTGGGCAAGCTGGGACCACCCCCAGCCCGTGACCTGCCCCATCTGATCCCCCCTGTGTTCCTCTAACTCCGAGTCTAAGGCTGGCGGGGCTGCTCCGGCTCTGCGCTCCCTCCTCTCCTCAAGTGGGCATTTGTGGGCTCTGGGTAGAATTACAGGGTAGAAACTTGGAATGGTTTTTGGGCTGGAAAAGCCCTCCAAGGCTACTGAGTCCTGCCATTCCCCAGCACTGCCAAGGCCACCCGTGTCCCCAGGGTGCTGTGCTGGCTCTGGCTGGCACCAGGGAGGGTCGGGCAGGTGACTGTGGGCATAAGGCCAGGTTGGTGCTGCCCAGCTGAGCTGATGCCCTGCCAGGGAATGCTTGGGAAAATAGGGGAAGAGGCTTTGCAGAGATTTTAAGACACAAAATGATGAAAGATGGGTGGGGGGGGAAGTGTTCTTGGAAGCATCTTGCTGGTTACAACATTTTTTGTCCAAGATGGGGCTGGGGATTGCCCTCTCTTTGGCTTGTGGTGCTGTGTTGCTCCTGGAGAAGGAGGTTCCCCCATCCAGAGCTGCCTGCCTGGGCAGAGGGGCAGACACAGCAGCCACCACCCCTTTCCCTGTGGGAGCACATGGATATCCCCTGCTTGGGCTGCTCCCCAGGGGGCTGAACCCCAAATCCACCCCACAGGGACCGAGCTGTGGCCCTCGCTCCCAGCTCGGAGCAGGAATGGGATTTGCACCCCTGGTGAGAAGGGTATGAGCTGGGAAAATCCTGAGGCCAGAGCACTCTCCTGCTTTCCAGGCCCATGAAGAATTATTCCCAAGGCAGTGGGAGCTGCTGCCTCTTCCCAGCAGCTGAAAGTTTAATGCTGGGAGCAGCGTGGGGCCGGGGCACGGGTGGCAGTGGCTGGGTGGTGTCACATCCAGGGGTCGTGTTATTTATTTATGGGCTTGGCCCAGGGCCTGGCACACACAAAGCAGCTCGGGGTGAGCTGGCGAGCTCGGAAACCCGATCCCCTCCCTGCCTGCTCTTTGGGGCTGGGATAAATATTTGATGCCCCCCAGCCCTGTGCCAGGGTGGGGGAAGAGCAGCTCTGGGCATGGATTGGGGTGAGCTGGAGTGGCAGGACAGGGATGGAGCAGGGCTGTGAGCTGGCAGCTGAGGCTGGCAGCACCTGGAACGAGGGGCAGAGCCTGGCAGGGGTTTCTTCTCATCCCAGCCCTTGCAGCTGTGCCCTGAGGAGCAGGGGGGAGCCTGCTTCCCTGCAAAGGGGATCCCGGAGTTTGGAGCTCAGGCTCTGCTCATCCCTGTGGATGAAGAGGAGCTCTGGGTCGTGCCGAGGCTGTCGGGCCCTTCCCGGTGGGACAAAGGGTGATTCATTGCCACAAACAATGTCCTGAGTCACCATTGTCCCCTCTCTGCTGTGGGAACAATCAGGATCACGTTCCCTGGAGGTCCTGGCTTGCAGGCAGGGCAGGCAGGCAGGGAGGGAGGGATGAATCCCTGCCCCAGGCACAGGGACTCACCCCTCAGGGGCACAAAAATTATCAGGATCACATTCCCTGGGGGTCCTGGCTTGCAGGCAGGCAGGGAGGGAGGGATGAATCCCTGCCCCAGGCACAGGGACTCACCCCTCAGGGGCACAAAAATTATCAGGATCACATTCCCTGGAGGTCCTGGCTTGCAGGCAGGGCAGGCAGGGAGGGAGGGAGGGATGAATCCCTGCCCCAGGCACAGGAACTCGCCCCTCAGGGGCACAAAAATTCCAGGGTTTCCCTCGCAGAGGGATGAAGGATGGCACGGTGATGCCACAGGACACGGGGGTGCACCCAGCCCACTGTGCCCACAGGGAGCCTGAGATCCCTGGGCACATCCGAGGGGAAGGCTGGGCTTGGCAGCACCAGAGAGGGCAGGCAGAGGGTTTTGGTGGGAGCCTGGGGTCTGTGCTTGGGATGGATGTGTTTGGGATGCAGCCAGAGGTGTGAGGTAACACGGAGGATGCTCTGGGGGGGTTTAGGAGGCCGTGCTTGGCTGGAGAGGGGGAAGGAAAAAGCCTGTAGATTTCCTATCATCCCAACAGGAATAAAGAAAGGAAAATGCCACCCCTGAGGGAAAGAGGGGGGTGTGGGAGCCAGGAGCAGCCCCTCTGGGTTTGGGTTGTGATGCTGTCGCTCTGCAGGTGAACGGGATAAACGTGGAGGGCCTGCGGCACTCGGAGGTGGTGTCCCACATCAAATCCAGGGAGAGCGAAGCCAGGCTCCTGGTGGTGGACCCCGAGACAGACGAGTACTTCAAGAAGCTGGGGGTGACCCCCACGGAGGAGCACACCAAAGGTGAGACCTTCCTTTCCCAGGGTGGGCCTGGCCGTGACTCACGGGTGGGATCTCAGGAGTGAGGGAGAGTCACATTTCCCTCCTGCCTCATCCCTCAGTAGTTTCCTGAGCACCACCCAGCTATTTATAAACAGTGAGAATACACCCTCACCCAGCCAAAAAACGACTTTGTTGCTTTTACACGGTGAATAATTAACTCTGGAACTCTCTGCCACAGAGGGACTGAGGTGTGGTGGGGTTTGGGGAGAGCCTTCAAAGCCAGCTTGGACAGGGCTGTTCTAGTGCAAGGTGTCCCTGCACCTGGTGAGACTGGGTGAGCTTTAAGGTCCCTTCCAACCCAAATCACTCCACGATTCTCTGATTCCCTGGCTGCTCTTTGCCTGTGGCACCTGGAGAGTCCCCATGCAGAGGGAAGGGCTCCACGCCGGCTGATCACGGCACGGCTGGGGCAGGAAATGTTCTCCTGGCTGCTGGAAGCTGGCAGGGAAAGCTGCTCCTCCACTGCCCAACCTGCCCCACTGCTTCTGGGGACAGGGCTCCCAGCCTGGCCTGTCCCCTGCTCAATGGGCAGCTCTGTTTCCCAGCACAGCTGTTCCTTATCTGATTCCCGGGATGCTCAATGGGCAGATTTGTCCCCAGAAATGGGTCAGGCCCTGCTGGGGAGCCACAGGGTGTCAGATGCTCCGAGGAGGAGCCGGGGCTGGCTGCTGGCACTGCCACAAAGGAGCCCTTGTTCCAGGGAGGGGACAGAGCCCTGGGGAGGGTGGCTGGGGCCTCCAGGCCCTGCATTCACCGGGGAGCAGGAGTTGGGTCTGCCTGGCACCTGGCAGGTGCCATAGGGCTCTGGTAAATTCTGCTGTTTGCAGGGTGAGAGGAAATAATAATTGTCCTTTTGAACTGACCTGCTTCGACCTCAGACTGGCACTGCCCAAGCCTTGCAGCTCATCCTGAGCACCTCAACCTTTAAGCCAAGTGGCTTTTAGATTAAGTATTTCTAGGTATGGCTAATTTGGTTTTTGAAGTCCAGTCCCACTTTTCTATTCCTTGTCATCTGAAGCTTGTTTTCCATTTCAATAGTTTAAAATTTAACTACTTATGATACCAGAGACATAAACATCACTTCTGTGTGAGCTGACTCTTCTGATGCTCAGAGCTTATCCTACTCTAAACACGAGTCCAGCATTCACTGCAATAAAACATTTAAGCATCCCAAAGCCAAAAAACAGAGGTTTTTGCACCAGCACACTCTCAAAGTCTTGCTTTAGGTTTATTTTTCTGCTTTGCCCCAGAAATCCCTGCAGTCTGCAGTGATGCAGCCCCCAATCAGTCCCCAGGGAAAGCATCCATGCTTGACATGATTCAGTTATTAATCCTGTCCCAATTAACACATCTGTTAGTCTGGGACAGTGAGACATGGTAATGCCTGGGGTGATGACTTGATCATGGTGACTGGCAGCTTAAATGCATAAAATTTGCCATTGTGTGTGCTGTTGTTAGAGTAAATCATTGGAAGTGAGCAAAAAAAAAAAATAAATTCCAGAGTGCTTGGAGAGGAGATTGTGTGCCAGACACTGTTGTGACAACACCATGATGCTGATTTTGATGAAGATTTTTGAGCTGACTTTTAAGATTTTTGATTAAAGAACTTATGAAAAAAAAACTAATGGTCAAAAAAAAAAAAAAAAAAAAGAAAAAAAGGTGCAGGATAGTGGCTCTGGAAGGAGGTTACTTGGTCCTCTTCCTGGTAGGTGTTTTCTTCTTATCAAAAGGGTGAAGTGGAGTGAATTCAGGGGATCTGGCAGGGATGTGGCAGGCAGCAGTCCCAGTGAGGGTGCTCACTGTGTGTTCTCTGTGTTTATTGTGTCCAGGTGTGCTACCCCAGCCCATGACAAATGGATCTGCACAGACTCAGGTGAGTCCTCACCTGTCCCAGAGAGGCAGCAGCCTCAGGGATGTGTTGGGGTGACCAGGAGGGATCAGGGTCTGTCCCTGGCTCCCACCTGTGCCAGGTGAGCCTGGATACTCAAACCCCCAAGGCTCATTTAGCTCAGCTTTACTCTGCCTGGTTTTAATTACTCCTCACTACAGCTTTAATTTAGGGGTTGAACAAGGCCAATTTCAGCCCCATTTAATCCCAGGGAGAGAGGAGGAGGTGGCACTGTCCCAGTTGTGGCAGGATGGGACCATGCTCTGCCTGGGGCTGTGGGAGAGCAGCAGAATTCCAGATTCTGCTGGAATCCCAGGGAGCTCCCCTGTGTGCAGGGTCCCCTCAGCAGGAGCATCCCCTCCCTCCAGGCTCCATCCCCTCCCTCCAGGCTCCATCCCAGCCCTGGGGATTTGTTGTGTTTAACCCTGCCTGGCACAGACCAGACTGACATTGTCCTTCCCTCCAGCTGAACGGAGGATCCACATCTTCATCTCACAGTGACCTGCAGAGTCCTGGCAAGGAATCCGAGGTAAAAACCCCAAAGATCTCCTTCTACACCCTGGTGTGGGTGCAGTCCTGCCTCACAGTGCTGTGTAGTGATGAGGTTTCAGTTTATCTCCCAGACTTGGGTTCACTTGTACCTACCCAGCAAAGCCCAGGGTTTCCTCTCATCCTTTGCACTGTGGGGGTTCACTGGCAGCTTTTGGGCAGTGCTTGGATAATTTGGAAGGTGGGAGGTGAAGGGATGTTTGCAGGATTTGGGATCTGAGGTGTAATTACACTGATGAGCTGCAGCAAGGCTGGGGGTCTGTGAGGAGCACAGCTGTGAGGCTAAAGAGCTGCTAGCAGGACAGGCTAAAATTAAAAAAAAAAGCCAATTTTTTTTATTTTAGTTTGGTGCACAGTGAATCTATCACAGTGTTTAAAGGAGGGGAGGAGTTGTTTTTGGTGACAGGCTGGGCTGAAGGGGTTTCTGTGGTGTGGCTCAACACTGGAAAGGGGCAAAACTTGTTGGGCAAGGTGAAGTGGCAACCAAAAGTCAACACAAGGCATAGATTGGCATTCTCAGTTGTTAATGATTTAGCAGTTTTTTTCCCTCTTAAAATAAGGAGTGGGGATTTGTATTAAGAAGTAGGGGATTTGCAGAGTGCTCAAAACTTTATCTTTAGCACGAGGTTCTGCTATAAATAGAGCAAAGTCTCCATGCAGGTGCCCTGTGGGGTCTCTGCCATGCTGTCCCCTGCCCCAGGACATTTGGGAGCAGGAATGTGCCAGCACCAAGTGCTCAGGGGGCCTCTCTGAGCACCCACAACCCCAAAGCCTCTCGGGCACCAGCTGTGCCAAGCGCCTGCAAGCTGCCACTTTCCCTGTGAGCACTGAATAATGCATGTCCCCATGCAATGCTCTGCCCTGGGAGATCCAGGCTGTGTGCTGTCCTCTGGGGAGCCTTGTGTTGTCCCCCCATGTCACCCTTGGGCTGCTGCAGGGTCACTGCACCACAAGTCAGGGTCCCTGGGGTGGAGAAGTTGGAAAAGGGGCTGTGCTGGAGCCCTCCTGCCACGGAGTCACCCTGGGCTCACTGTCTTGGCAAGAAGGCAAAGTCCCTGGGGATTTCCTGGGCTCAGTTTGGTTTGGTTCAGCCCAGCAAGGCTGGTGCTGTTATCTCAGTGCTGATGGAGGGCCCTGCCCAGGGTTATCAGCAGGGTCTGTGCACTCTGGTTCAGAGCTGGTGCCTGGTGGGGCAGCAGTGCCAGCAGGAAAGCCCTGCAATGTTTCCCTAAAACCCAAGATCCCCATGCTGTGTGTTTACCCACACCTGACACGAATGCAGCACCTCCTGTGGTCCTGCTTCTCCACTTCCAGCTGTGCAGTCAGCTTCAGGCAGGAGAAACACCCCCACAAAATGCAGTGTTGCAATCACATCCCAGTGAAAGCATGGGCATGGCACAGGGAAGGGGCTTTGACCTAAAAAAACATCCCAGTGAAACCATGGGCATGGCACAGGGAAGGGGCTTTGACCTAAAAAAACATCCCAGAGCATTTGCTTGTTGTGCAGGCTGGAGGAAATCCTTCCTGGGAGGGGTTGTTGAGCACTGGAGGTGCCCAGGGAGGTGGTGGAGTCCCCAAAGGAACACCTGGGTGTGGCTCTGGGCTGGTGACAAGGTGGGCATGGGGCACTGTTGTTGCAGGTTTTTAGTTGGGTAAAAATTAGTACTGATTTCATGATTGGAGAAGGTTGGTTAATTATTAAATTATATTTATTAAGAAGTTTGTAACTCTTACTGGTAGTTTGATATAGTTTTGACTTAATTGGTTGATCTATCTAAAGACTATTTAGTGCCTAATTAAGAAAGTATTTTTTGGTAAATAATTTTTAGAAATTTTTAAACATTTAAAATGTTGTTGTACATTTTACATGTGTACAACAACAGGTGTAGTAAGTGGAGATAAGAATTGTTTCTCATTCTTTTCTCTGAGTTTTCTCACAGTTTCTTAGGAAAATCTGAGGACAGTTATGTCTCTTTCTGCTCAGAGGATGTGTGATTTGCACAGGGCACAGCTGATGATCCCGGGGGTTTCCAGCCTCAGGGATGCCCTGGGGGCCGTGGGCACTGCAGTGCTGTGGGAGTGCTGCCGTGTCACCCTGCTCTTCTAAAGTTCTTCTAAGCCTTCTGATGTTTACACTTTTGTAACAGAGTTTCATGTAAATAACGACTTGCATTCTTTTCTAGAAGAGGAGAGAATTGATGAACTGTTAGTTTGACCAGTGTAGTTAGAGAGGTGGCAATTTCATCCTCCAATCCATGGTCACTTTTAGAATTCTATAAATATCGAGGTCCAGAACTAAATGTAAGCTCTTTTTTACCTCGAACATCTCAGCATGTGAGTATCATTCATTGTGTGTCACATAGTGACACTGCCATATTGTATTTGCAGGTGCCCTCGTGGCAGGGAGGAATGATGAANGTTATGTCTCTTTCTGCTCAGAGGATGTGTGATTTGCACAGGGCACAGCTGGATGATCCCGGGGGTTTCCAGCCTCAGGGATGCCCTGGGGGCCGTGGGCACTGCAGTGCTGTGGGAGTGCTGCCGTGTCACCCTGCTCTTCTAAAGTTCTTCTAAGCCTTCTGATGTTTACACTTTTGTAACAGAGTTTCATGTAAATAACGACTTGCATTCTTTTCTAGAAGAGGAGAGAATTGATGAACTGTTAGTTTGACCAGTGTAGTTAGAGAGGTGGCAATTTCATCCTCCAATCCATGGTCACTTTTAGAATTCTATAAATATCGAGGTCCAGAACTAAATGTAAGCTCTTTTTTACCTCGAACATCTCAGCATGTGAGTATCATTCATTGTGTGTCACATAGTGACACTGCCATATTGTATTTGCAGGTGCCCTCGTGGCAGGGAGGAATGATGAATCTGACTCCATGTTCTCAGAAGGCAAATTTATTATTATATAATGCTATCATATATTCAAGAATACTGTACTAAACTGTACTAAAGAATATAGAAAAGATACTTACTGAATGCTAAAAAGATAACAATGAAAACTCGTGACTCTTTTTTAGAGTCCCAATTTGGGGGACTAATTGGCCCCCAAATTCACTTTGGTGTGAATTGTTTTAATTGTCCCTAATTGGCCAATTAAAACAATTCACACCAAAGCCTAATCAGGCAATCACCTGCAGGTAAACAATCTCCCATGATACATTCCACTTGTGCACAAACACAGGAGAAGCAAACGAGATAAGAATTGTTTTCCTTTTTTCTCTGGGGCCTCTCGCTGCCTTTTCAGCTTCCCAGGAGAAAAATCCTCAGGTAAAAAAAATCACGTTCAGAGGGCGTGGATGGCACAGTGCCAGCTTTGTCCCTTCCCCGCAGGACGGTGACACGGACAAGAAGGACCCGTTTGAGGAGAGCGGGCTGAGCCTGAGCCCCACGGCCGCCGAGGCCAAGGAGAAGGTGAGGGCCAAGCGAGTGAAGAAGCGAGCCCCCCAGATGGACTGGAACAAGAAACGGGAGATTTTCAGCAATTTCTGAGCCCTGCTGGTGCCCGCCGCCCTCCCGCCCCGGCCCGGACGTTTCTGAGGTGCCTACGCCCTGTCCTTCGGTGTCCACGTGAGATGCTTTGTGCTCTGCTCTTCACTGGTTGCTTTTACAAGGCGTATTTTAAAGTTCCTTTTTATTTTTATTTTTTATTATTATTGTTGTTATTATTATTATTGTTGTTACTCACCAGCGATTCTCATAAGAAAAAATGTGACCAAAGCTCTTTTTCTCGCTTGCTCTTGAGCTGCCCGCCGTCCCCCGTTCCTGTGAGAAAGGACTGGAAGAATTTTAACTCTTGTTTCTTACCTGCATCATTTAGGCTTCTGTTACTTCTTTTTTTACTTTTTCTGTGGGGTGTTTTGGCTTCGTGGGTGTCCCAGGCTGAGCCCCCTGGGATGCTCGGTGCCCCCGTGGAAACATCTCACGGCTCGTGGTGGGGGTGCCAGGGACCCCCTCCCCGGCTCCCCCTGCCCAGCATTGGCTGCTCCCACCATGGGAAAATGGACTGTGGCTGGAAATTGTTCGCTGGCTTTGCTATTGAAGCAAAAACGTTTGTGTTGTTGGGTTTTTTTTGTTTTTTTAATGAAGTCCCATGTGTTTCCAGTTAGTTTAGGAACCTCCCCCTCACCAGCAGCTCCTGCCCAGGCAGTAAAAGCCCATTTTTCACCCCAAACAGCTCTGCAGAGGGGAGGGGGTGGGGTTTAAAAGCAAACCCAAAGGCCACAGCTCTCCCTACCTGCAGCCGTGGATGTGGCAGGGGAAAGAGGAGCAGGGCCAGTCCTGCCCCACGGAGCACGAAGATGAGACCCACGAGATGCTACAAAACCCCTTTGGACAGACCTGGAAGCGGGGATGACCCAACACGTGCTTCCAGGAGGGAGCACAGGGATGCAGCTCTGACTGAGGCTTGGCACTGGGGAGTGGGGCTGGTCCAGGTCCCACCTGGGCTGGGGTTTGGTGTCCCCATTCCGGGAGTGTCACCGTGTGAAGGACATCCTCTGAAGCTGTGGGGTGTCCCTGGGGCTGCAGATGGAGTGGGCAGCACCTCTGGCTTCCTCCAAAGCCCCACTCTGGGCCTTCAGAGTGTATCTTTAAAGCACTACAGATTAAGTCCATGTAAGCTGTTTATTGTTGCCTCTGGCTGGGTGAGTGAAGGTGACTCAGCTGAGCTGCAGCGCTCCCAGGTAGCAGAGCTGAGTTACCAGGGCAGGGCTGGGGCTGCCCCACTGCCTCCCAGGCTCCAGCAGCCATGCCAGCCCTGCTGTGGGAAGGGACTGGGAGCACAAAGCCACTTTTCCCAGCTGAAGGCAGCGATCAGCTGGCCAGGGATGAGGTGTGAGCACAGAGCTGTGGCTGTGCCCTGCCTCACTCCAGCTCTCCTGGGATGGAACCCTGGGCTGGTCACTGTGCTGCGGATGTGGGAACGGCTCTGCACAGATTTCCCAAGGTATTTCCAAATTGTGGAGCTAAAAGGTGCCTTATGCCATCCTCTGCTCTCCTCAGCAGCGGGCTGGGGCTCAGCACGGGGTGCTTGGCTGCCCTGGGCAGCAGCTGGTGCCTGTGGCCTTATGCTGCTGGCAGGAGAGTGTGGAGAGCCTCAGGGGTGAAGGAGATGAGTTCTTTTTATGAAAGTTATCTTTTAGGATTGTTGATGGGCTGAACAGGTTGAAAGTAATGACTTTGGAGAGGAACAGGTGCAGGTGTTTGGCTGTGGGTGACGAGACAGGCATTGGGGTGATGGGGGATGTGGAGAGGCTGCCTCCCCTCGGGGCTCTGCCATTAACAAGACACCTCTTCCCCATCCCACTTCAAGCTACCTGCTCTCTTTTTGGGCCCCCAAAATACTGCCTTTCTCTCTGGGTAATGTTTGGAAGGAGCCCTTGTTTTCCATGCTGTGCACGCTGCTGCCCGTGCCCGCGTCGCCAAACCCCGGCAGCGCCCGGGCTGCGCGGGGCAGAGCAGTCCCAGGACACTCTGGTGCACACCAGAGAGCACAGACCTGGTGTCAACACCCCACTTCTCATCCCAGACTGCTGGAGTCGAGGGGGGGAAGAAAAAAAAAAAACAAAAACCTCGTGTAGTGTTGAATGTAGATCAAAAGAAATCAGGTGTGCAAATCCGTGTTGGTGAGAGTGAAAATCTTAATCTGTAAGTCCATGGAAAGTGCTCCTGGTTGAAGCATTACTGCATTCCTGACATCTTGTTGTAGCTCAGTAGTAATTATTCAGTTCCTGTACATTTAACTTGGAAAAGAAAAATCAATAAAGTCTAAGGCTGGCAGCAGCATTGCAAACCCACCATGTACACTGTAATGTCAGTAATAAACTTGGTTTGCCATGTACCCAGCACTTATCTGCTCCTTCCTCAGCTGCTCAGGGAGCCCCGAGCGGAACTGCAGCCCTTTAGCACATTGTAAACTTTGCTTCCTCTTTAAAGAGGAGCTGGAATTCCGCCTTTGAAGCTCCACAATGAAGTCAGCACTGCCCTTTCTTTGAAGAACAAAACGCAGGGGTGGTGCTGTCCCTCTGTCAGCTCCTGGGGACACAGCCTGGCTCCCGGGGCTGCTGTAACCCTTGTGGCACACGCAGAGTGGCACTGGCTCAGCTCCTGGCCCTGCTCTGCATCACCCACCCCCTGTCCTGCTGCCAGGACCCAGAAGTTGCTCAGCCAGGCAGTGATTCCCTCTGCTCCTGGCTCGGGAAGGCTTCAGCTGCACCTCAGGATCACCAAGGTTGGAAAAGAGCTCCAGGATCACCAAATCCAACCTGTGCCCCATCCCCAGAGCCCTGAGTGCCACATCCAGGCCTTCCCTGGACACCTCCAGGGATGGCAGCTCCACCCTCTCCCTGGGCAGCCCCTTCCAGAGTTTAACAACCTTTCCCAAGAAGGAATTCCTCTGCTGTCCACCCTGGATGTCCCCTGGCACAGCTCCTGTCCTGTTGGCAGCACAGCTGGTTGTGTGGCAGGGCTGGCCAGGTGTGTGCTGCCTGCTCTCAGCCTGGCAGGGCAGGTTGCCATGGCTCAGCCTTGCTGAGGTCACCCACGTTCTCCTCCCCTCAGCCAGTGTCACACAAATGCCAGCAAACCTGGTGGGTGCAAAAAGCCCTCACCACCTTTATTAAACGAGTATTTACAAGCAGCAGCAAGCCCCTGAGGACAAAGCTTTTCTCCCCAGTGACTCAGAGTGGCACAGCTGGGCTGTGCTCAGCCATTCACCCAGGCTGGGGCCTTCAGCTCTGTCCCAGCAGGATTGCTGCCTCTCAAAGCCCCTTTTTTCCTCTGCAGAGCTGAGCCATTGCCAGTGGCTGCTGCAGCAGGCTCCTGTCCCCTGCAGCCACGCTGCCAGCCCTGTGCCAGGCCCAGCTTGGGCAGGGCTCAGCCCAAGCAGCTTTGTGGCTCCATCCCAAGGCTGGATGAGCCCTCAGAGTCTCTTGGCAGCCGGGCAAATGTCTTGGTTGAGGCACTGGCTGCAGCGAGGGCTCACAGGCAGGCAGGTCTGCTGCCCAAAGCCCACCAGGAGCCAGTTTATCTCCTTCCACAGGTCCCTGCAGTGAGGGGAGAAACAGCACTGTTGCCATGCAGCTGCTTGGAAGGGGTGAGGAACAGCCTGTGGTGTTAATGGGATCTCTTTCCCCTTCTGCCTGTCCCTCCTGGAGGTGAGTCCCAGCCCTCCCAGCCCTTGCTGATCCCTGCTAGGAACAGCCCTCCCAACTTTTCCTGGTCCTGCTGGGCTAGGGGGGAGCAATGCCTGTGCTCAGGCACGTGCCAGGTGTGGAGATGTCCCTCTGTATGTGCCAGCTGGTGTTTGATACTGAAAATTAACCACCAGTGAAGGCCAGAACCCAGCCCTGGGCTGATGCCTCTGTGGCCACTGGGCTCAGCAAGGCCCTCTGTGGAAAAGCACCTGGCTTGGGTCTTGGTAAACTTGGTAAGGCAAAAATCAGGGATCAAGAGCTCCACTCGTGGTGACTGATCCATCTGACAGCAACAGAACCACCACGCAGGTGAGATGCTGCTGCTGCTGCTGCTGGAGCTCTGGCACAGGGGAAACACCTGCAGCTACTGCAACCCTGGAAGGAGCCAAAATGCAGTCCCTGAAACTGCCCCAAGCAGGGCTGTGTGCAGACATGGCTCCTGCAGCCAGCAGGACCTCAGGGCTCACCTGGGCAGCCACTCCTCCAGTGCCACCCGAGTCTCCTCAGGGTTCTTGGTCTCCTTCTTCACCCACTTGAGCCTGTTTGAGATCCTGTGCACGTGGGTGTCCACAGCTGGGGAGGGAGAGCCCAGAGTTTAGGTGGGGCAGGCACACCTGCACGGAGAGAGCAGAGCCAAAGCTGCCTGTGACAGCCCCCAGGCCCAGGGCAAGGCTTCCCCTGGGGCAGCAGGAGCAGCCAGCTGGGACAGCAGGCCAGGGGAGGCTCACTCCAAGAACAAACATTTTCTTCCCAGGCCCGGAGCCAAAAGCATTTGGGGTGGGTGTCTGCCTGTCCCCAAGCTCACAGAGTCTGAGTCTGGGGACAGTCTCTCTGCCAAGGCTCCCCTGCTCCACAGCAGGCACAGGGCCTGGCCCCCGTTCCCTCTCCATGTTCTCATCCCCCTGGAGTTTCAGCTGAAGTTACGCAAATTGTGATCTCTGCCCCTTCCTCTGCCCGTGTGGAAAACACATTTCATAATACCCACCAGCAGAGAGGGCTTGGGAGGCTTAAAGCAGTGTTTATAATGGGCTTTGAGCTCAAAAGCTCTGAATGCAAAGTGTATTATTGTTAGATCAGCAGTGATAAACCTGTCTCTGGGGCTAATTGGGCAAAACCCAGGAAATTGCTGTAAACAGGAAGACTAAGCCTTGCCTCCCAAATCAAAACCCAGCACACAATTATTTGGAAAGCACTTGGCTGGTTTGGCTGCCTCTGGACTTCCCTCCCCCACAGCAGGAGAACAACAGACCCCAAGGGCTGCTGGATGCAGGGCAGGGGCCACGGCCTGTCCAGCTGATGGTCACCAGAGGGGCTGCAGGATCCAGCTCCCGCCCACTCGCTCCTCCTGGCTTTCCCAGGGCTCTTCCATCAAGCAGCACATCCTTTTGGAATACTCATCTGCCCCCAGGAGCCCCAGGCCAGGACCTGCAGGTGATGGTCCAGCCCCATCTGGCACCAGCTCCCCAGGGCTGTGACTTCCCTTGGGAATTTCTGCTGTCAAATTTGGGGAGAACCAGCAGCTGCTCAAATCCTACAGCTCCCTGAGTGAGTGGCTGAGGGTCACATCGTTCCCCCAGCCAGATACTCTGCAGATGACTGAAGCAAAGGGATGTTCCCAGGCTGCTGGGGCTGCAGTGCTTCCCCTCTGCCTGGGGAAGGGATTTAGGAGAGGGATGGGCCCAACACAGTGCAGGTTACCTATCCCAGCCACGCTGTCCCAGGCAATGTGCATGGCCAAATGGGCCATTTTGGGCCCGACTCCTGGCAGCTGCACCAGCTCCTCCACAGTGCTCGGGATGTCCCCCCCGTACTTCTGCTTCAGGATGGCTGTGGTCTGCTTGATGTACTTCACCTTGTTCTGGAAAACCAAGGGGAAAGGCACACAGTCCAAGCTGCCCTCCAACACAGGGAAAGCAGACACACAGCCCAGAAAAGCAACCATTCCTCAGTGTGTGTTACAGGTGAGGCCACACATGGGAGCTGTGGAGGAGACAGAGCCTTGACTTCTACATGAAATCAAAATGCTGAGAGCTGGGAGCTCCCACCTCCCTGCAGCCAACATCCTGCTGGCAATACAAAGTGCCAAAACTTGGTGTAAAATCCAGCTTCTCCAGGGCAGAGCTCCCCACAAGAAGGGCACAGAGGTTTCTCTGTGTCCGTGTGGCAATCCTGCACTCACCCTCCAGAACCCCACGGGATAAATGATCTGTCCCAGGCTCTCATCATCCATCTGCCAAAACTTTGTGTAAAATCCAGCTTCTCCAGGGGAGAGCACCCACAAGGAGGGCACAGGGGGTCCGTGTGGCAATCCTGCACTCACCCTCCAGAACCCCACGGGATAAATGATCTGTCCCAGGCTCTCATCATCCATCTGCAGCACGCTGTCCACGGTGAGGCCGCGCTGGCGCAGGCGCAGCATGGCAGCACTTGTCACCTGGTCCTTGGTCTGGCTGGACAGCATCAGGGCCAGCAGCACCTGGTAGCGCATCACCTGGGGACACAGGGGACACTGAGGCACCCTGGGGGGATCCAGCACCTCTGGCACCACCCTCAGTGCAGGGTGTGCTCCCGCCCTTCAGTCCAATCCGCCTCCAAAGGGACTGGAATGCTGCAACAGGAATAATCCATAACCTTTTAATTCCACCACACAATAAAGGGAGAAAAGAAACACCTTCAAGCTCAGCTGTCAGTACCTGTGAGAGGGCAGGGAGCAGCTCTGCCTGCTGGCATCTCACTCCAAAGACACCAGTGCTTAGCCACAAAGGGCTGGACAAAGCTTTTCCTGAGGACTGCATTCCCAGGAGACCCACAGGATGCACAGGCTCAAAAGCTCAATGATTTTTCATGCATCTGCTCTAAGCAGCTTTTGAAAATCCCAACCCTTTCCCACTAGGCTTCAGTAGGAACTGGGTGTCTGGCTCCAGTGAGCTCCTCAGGGAACCAAATCTGAACAACTGGGATGACAGAGACTGGGAGAAGAAGGACGAATCCCAGGAATTCCTCTGCTGCTGCCACGCAGGGTTTAGCCAGACCATCACCTCCTATTTCCCAATTCTTTCTTCCCAGATGTGATTCCGTCCCACCAGAGGGAGGAGGATGATGCAACTAACCCAAAATGACCTGGGATGACATGGGACACAGTCCTCCTTCCAGCTCTCCTGCAAAGTTTACAAAACCACAGGTGCACCAGGAAAGATCCCTGCGTGCATGGCAGCAGGATAATCTCAGGGTACAAAGAAATGGTGTGAGGAGCTGAGGGTTACAACATCCACTTTTTCTTGGAAGCAACAGTGCAGCTTCCCCAGGGAAGAGAAGCTATTTCCATGTGCTCCCCTGGCCCCACAGCTGCCAGCCCTCGTGGCTGAGAGCGTGTGATGCTCTCTGGCTCCGGGGTCACAGCTCATCCTGCTCCCCAGGGACCCAAGCCCAGGGCAGTATCCAGCAGCAAGCACAGCATTCCATGTGCTGAGGCTGTCCAGCTGCGTCCTCCAGAGCCCTCCCTCAGAGCCCAGCACGTCCCACTGCTCCTCTGAGCCTGCCTCTGGATGATCCCCACATTCCCACTCCAGAGGCTCCTGCTGCTCCAGGCCCGTGGGGTTGGATTAGCTGGTCTCCAAAGCCACTTCCAACCCTAACAATTCTGGGACTCTGTGATGCCCACATTCCCACTCCAGAGGCTCCTGCTGCTCCAGGCCCGTGGGGTTGGATTAGCTGGTCTCCAAAGCCACTTCCAACCCTAACAATTCTGGGACTCTGTGATGCCCACATTCCCACTCCAGTGGCTCCCACTGCTCCTCCAAGCGTGCCCCTGGGTGCTTCCCACATTCCTCTGCATTCCACAGCCACCTTGCTGGATACTTTCCTTGCACTCCAACAGAGATTTTTAAGGAAAAAAGGAATGTGGCTTCACGTCCTGCCAGCCTGCTCCATAAAGCAGCACTGCCCCTCACATTCATCACATCCTCTGGGACCAATCCCAGCCCAGAGTCCTGATCCAGTTTCTGTCCTGGAAACATCCCAAGTGGGACAGACCCAGGGGCAGCATGAGGATGAGGGAGGCTGTGTTTTCCTGTGCCTGCCGGAGCTGGCAGCAGGACGCTGATCCCCGAGGATGCTGTTCCCCGTGGATGCTGTTCCCCGTGGGAATGCTGTTCCCTGTGGGAATGCTGTTACCTCTGGAGGTGCACTGCTGTCGTAGCACCTGTGCACTCCCATCTCATCCACGGGAGCGTCCCTGCTGCTCCTCATCTCGCGGATGCGCTGCAGCTGCTCCCGCCAGTGCCGCGGCTCCCAGCGGGGCTCGGCCCCAGCGCCCTGCCCCCCTTCATAGGCAATGGCCAGGCTCTTCCTCCTCCTGCTCTGCCTCGGGACGCCGGGCGTGCCCTGGATCTGGCTCCCTGCACGGCATGGCAGAGAGATTCCAGGTTTCAGGAAAGCTGCCTGCACCCCTCACACAGCTCGGTGACAGCCCCATGTGCCACCAGCCACCCAGGGGGCCCTGACCAGGGTGAGTTCCCTGCCCTTAGTCCCAACCCAAACACTGAACATCCCCCAGCCCCAAGCAGAGCCAGCACGGGGTGAGGGAAGGCAGAAGGACCTGCGAGACAAGTGGCAACAGGTGACAGCAATGGGGTCACACGATGGGGTCACATGTCCCAAACACAGGTGAGGCTGCTGGAGGGGCATCCCCAGCCCAGGACAGCCACATCCTTCACTCTGGGGGGGACGTGACAAGGACACCCAGCCCCTGTCCCCAGCCAGGCCGGGGCCTGGTGCAGCCCCAGCCGCCCCTCGTGCCCAGCACAGCCCCGACCCCCCCTTCCTGTACCAGGGATCTCCCCTCTCCCGCACGCCCCGTGTCCTCCATCCCCTCTGCCTGTACCCCCAGGCAGCCGCCATCCCTCTTTCATACTCTGCATCCCCTCTCCTGTATCCCCCATCCCCTATCCATACCCCAATTCCCCTATCCCTAACCCTAACCCTAACCCTAACCCCTAACCCCTAACCCTAACCCTAACCCTAACCCCCA
>VZRH01001943.1:29643-56780 GCA_013397555.1 Urocynchramus pylzowi
TTTATTGGGGTCTGAGCTGCGACCCCGCTGTGTTTATGGGGGGCTGGGCTGTGACCCCCATTGTGTTTATTGGGGTCTGGGCTGTGACCCCCGCTGTGTTTGTTGGGGTCTGGGCTGTGACCCCCACTGTGTGTCCCTCAGCGGTTGTGGCATGTCCCGGTTTGGGGTGGGATGTGGCATGTCCGGGCTTGTTCGGGGGTCACAGGGGGACAATGTGCCATCGGCCGGGGTGGGTTAGGGCTGTGGGGGTCCCCAGGGCGGTGCATCCCCAGTGTGCCTGGGGACAGAGGGCTGGGGGCTGGGTGTGTCCCCAGGGATGGTGGGCTGGGGTCCATGGTGTGTCCCCTGGTGACACTGGGCAGGAACGCATGGCGTGTCCCCTGGTGACAGTGGGCTGGGGTCCATGGTGTTTCCCCTGGTGACACTGGATCAGGGTCCATGGCATGTCCCCTGGTGACACTGGGATGGGGGCTGTGGTGTATCCCCTGGTGACACTGGGCAGGGGTCCATGTTGTGTCCCCTGATGATTCTGTGCAGGAACCCATGGCATGTCCCCTGGTGACACTGGGCAGGGGTCCATAGTGTGTCCCCTCGTGACAGTGGGCAGGGGTCCATGGCGTGTCCTGTGGTGACACTGGATCAGGAACCCATGGCGTGTCCCCTGGTGACACTGGGCAGGAGCCCATGGCGTGTCCCCTGGGATGCAGGGACAGGCTCTGTGGTGCATCCCCAGGAGCAGCAGGGATTGCTGTGCCAGGCTGCGGGAAGGCCGTGGGATGTCCGTGGGGATAGAGGGCTCTGGGGTCGTGGCAAGGGTCCCCAAGGGACAGTGGGTCGGGCAGGGGGAGGCAGTTTCTGGAGGTTGTTGTTGCAATGGCCGTCCTTGTTCTTACCCCATCTTTCTCTTGCCGTGGCAGCACTTGGATGTTCCAGCACTCGGATCTGTAAGTTCTTCCTTACTTCCACATCGACAGCACAGCACGGTGTGCTTGGCCTTTGCTTTGGGAACAAGTGTCCAGCTCACACCCTCCAAAAAGTGTGTGCACGTGGACAGACTGCAAAACTCAGCCTGTGTGGTGGGCTGGGCGTCCAGAGCTCCCAGGAAAGGGTATCCCAAAGGCCCCATGTTCCATGGGGAGCTGCAGGATGTGGGTGCTGAAGGCAGGAGCAGCACAGGCTCCTTGTGTTTCCTCGGTGTTGGGCTTCTCCCATGTTTGAAAAGGCTCAAGGCACCCAGGCTCTTTGAAAAAGCCCCGGTGTGATGCTGCTATTGGGGTTTTCCTGCTGAAATATTCCCCTTGGGCCTCCCTGACCAGAACCCTGTTGTGTGTTTGCAGGGCCTCAGCTCTGGGCAGCAATGGCAAAGCCTCAGAGCAAGGATTCCGGGCTGAAGGAGAAGTTCAGGAACCTCCTGGGGCTGGGAACATCCCGGGGAAGTTCCAAGTCGTCGGAGGGCAAGCAGACAGAGTTTATCATCACTGCAGAAATACTCAAGGTGTGAGAACTGAGTGGAGTGAAGGTGGGAGTAGTGCCTGGGCTACCTCAGCTGAGGGGAACCTTGCTCCTTTCCTGGGTTTTTTGGCACTCAGTTCCTCTGCATCATTCCTTCTCCTGATTCTCTGGTGAACTGGATGTAGAACTCAGCTGTTTTGCAGCTCCAGCATTTGGGTTACTCACTTTTTGAATACTTTGGAGATACTTGTTATGTTGGGTTACAGACTATTTCCCTGTCCCCTCTTTTTTTTTATAGTCTGAGCTTGATGAAGTTTCTGTGGTGGCAGTTTCCACAAGCTGGGAACCGTTTCTGTTTTATGAAAACCTTACGGTTCTGTGGAAACGAAAAATAAAATAATTGATTCCAGTAATTGGTACCACAAGTCTGTAAGCAGAATAGTTGGCACACGAGGAGAAAAATAGAAAAAAAAAAAGGGAGAAGGAGACCAGAATTCCTTCTCCACTTGGAGAAATGGATAAGTGTTTCTGGTAAGATAAACTGTTAGCTTGTTTCTCCATTTCTTTCCAGGAACTGAGCATAGAGTGTGGATTGAGTAACAGGATACGAGCAATCAGTCAAATTTGTGAAGTGGCAAAAACCAAAAAAATTGAAGAGGTGAGTTCCAAAGTGTTCAGTGAGTATTGGAAGGATGGAAATTTAAGCAGCAGCTCTCAAACTATCATAAGGGACTCCTGTTGCTTAGAAAGCTTTTTAAAATGGGTGATCCCAGAGGCTGCTTTGTACTGTAAAAGGGAATTAGTCTGCCCAGCCTTCCAGCTCTGCAGCAGAGGGGATGGAGCTGTTGGGCTTCCTGGACCTTCCTGGAAGGAGAATGCAGGGGATATTCAGGACAGCTCATGGGAGATGATGTTCAGAGAGGTTTCCTTATCTCCTGGCTTGTTATAAAGCATCCCCCAATTGGTTTTGAGCTCATCTTGTAGCTGGGTGAAGGCTTCTGTACAAATATTCCCACTTGCAGTGAGTGTGGAATGAGGAGTTGCAGTTCCTGGGGCATAGGGTTGGGTTTGGTGTCTCCTGGGGTTGATCTGAGTGTGTGACCAGGTGGGTGAGTGTCCCTCAGAGCAGAGAACTCCAGACACGGAGCCCCTGCATCTTAGAATTGCCATAATTCATTGTGACCTGCTGGCTGGAGATCCTGGAGGAGCTGAGCTTTCCTGCCTCATGCTTTTGCTTTGGTTTTGGTGTTTGTTTCTGCTGCCAGCACGCCGTGGAGGCCGTGTGGAAGGTGGTGGCTGACATGCTGCAGCCGGAGCGTCCCGCCGAGGCCAGGCACGCCGTGCTCCACCTGCTCAAGTCCATCGTCCAGGGACAGGTGACAGCAACCCCACGGGGCAGGGGACACTGACCTGAACTGGGCTTTGTGCAGGGAAAAAAGGGGGAAAAGCACCAGGGAGGTCTTCTCTACAAAAGTTCATATTTGTAATTTTGGTTGTGTCTCATAGATGAGAAAGCACTTTAGTTCTAAGTCTTGATTTGACCTCGTAGCAAAACTTGTCATACAACTCACAGAAAGCTGCTCTGGTTTGGGGTAACACTCTTGAGAAAGAGGAAATACTTTGGGTTAAGTTCAGCATAATTCAGCAGATTTTATGTGGTCTTTGCCTAGACCTTCTAGTCCCAGTTTGCAGCTGGTTTTGATGTTTCAGGTATGCAAGGAGTTCTGCATGAAACATTTCTAGCCCGGCCAAGTTCAGCACACAACGAATTCTTCAGATTTCCCAACGTGTTGCACAAATATGGGGCTGAATCAGCCCAAAGTTGTCGTTCTCAGTGTTCTGAGCAAGCAGGGGTGGATGCTTATGAAGAGAGTAGGCATTGGTTCAACAAAAAACTGATTTAAAGCATGGAGATTACTGAGGTGTACCTTGATAATGTCCAGGCCTTAACCCCTTCCCTTTTTTTATTTCAAGGGTGAGAGACTGGGGATCCTCAGAGCCCATTTTTTTAAGGTTATTAAGGATTATCCCTCCAATGAAGATTTGCACGAGCGGCTGGAAGTGTTCAAGGCTCTGACGGAGAACGGCCGCTACATCACCTACTTGGAGGAGGAGCTGGGTGAGTATTGTCCCAACCCCTCTTCAATCTGGGGGCAATAAATCCAGGCAGAGACACCCAGTGATAACAGAAAAAGGTAGTGCTGTCATTCCTGGGTAGAAGGTGTATTGTAATAGGGTTTTTTCCCTTCTTTAGCTGATTTTGTGCTACAGTGGATGGATGTTGGGCTGACTTCTGAGTTCCTCCTGGTTCTGGTGAACCTGGTGAAATTCAATAGCTGCTATCTGGAAGACTACGTAGCTGACATGGTCCAGTAAGTTGTTTTTTTTTTAACTCCTGCCTGCTTCTTCCTGGTAAATTACAGAGAAAGTTGCAGATCAATATACAGACAACTGGGATATTTCTTGTCCCCATCTGGACCTGTTTCGTCCTAGGTGATTTCTGACAAATATTTGATTTTCAGTTCTTGTGGTGTTCAGATCTGTTTTAGTTTAACTAAATGTGCTTTTCCCATTCCCATTCCATGGGGTGGGCCTGTTTGCATTGTTTAGTCTCAGAAGGTTCTGTGCTGTTGCATTGCCTGAGCTGCATTAAAGTCTCCCTTTAACTTTATAAAAGAGCCTCAGTGTCCCTTGGGGTGCCATCAGCATTGCCCCAGGAAGGGCAGTGAGGAGTTAAATAACATGGCAATTAACCTGACTGTTCTGGCTCTTTGTAATTTGCCTAAAATCATGTGGAGCAAACAATTCTAATTAAATGTTCTTTCTTAACAGCAAGATCTGCCTCTTGTGCATTCAGACTTCATCATCTATGGACATAGAGGTCAGTGATCTGAGTTTCTTGTAGTACTGCAGAACTCTTTGAAGTTCTTTGAAACTGTAACTTTTCCAAACAAAATCAGATCATCAGACTCTGAGTTTATTCTCATCTTTCAAGAGAGCTGATGCAATATTATGTTATTTATAAGCCAGTAAATCTCATACACCAGTAATTTATTCCAAAGCAAACAGAGCATTAATCAATGTTATAAATGAATCGACAATGCTTTTTAAAAAGAAAAAAAAAAAAAAACCAACAAAAATATCTTCATCCTTTTTGACTTCTAGAAGATTTCCTGGGTGTGCCAGGTGATGATTTGACCTGGTTCATTCACAGAGAAGTGTACCATCAGTTTGTTTTTTTCCTTTCCCAAAGATTTCCTTGCAAGTCCTGGATGCAGTTGTTTGTTACAACTGCCTGCCCTCGGAGAACCTGCCCGTGTTCATCATCACCCTGTGCCGCACCATCAACGTGAAGGAGCTCTGTGAGCCCTGCTGGAAGGTCAGAAGCCCTGCTTGCTTTCCTGAATTCATTCCTGGATGAAGTGCCAGACTTACTTGTGCACATCTGCCACCAGTTCCAGCTTGGTTTTAAGAGTAAATTAAAACTTGTTGAATGTTGAGGGATCAGCATCTCATTGGTGCAAGTCGTGTCATGTCCATGGGGTTCTCCCCTGGTTTCAGCTGCTGTGGCAGGCTCCTGTCCTGGCTTGGGAAAGGCAGGACACATTTCCTCCAGAAGCATGGCCAGCTAAATCCACGTTTAGGCTACTGAGTGTTTTAACAATTGGGGATTGAGGTGCTCTCTCTGAATTTGCAGCTCATGCGCAACCTCTTGGGAACTCACTTGGGACACAGTGCCATCTACAACATGTGCAGGATCATGGAAGACAGGTGAGGAGGAGGATCCAACAAATCCAAGGAATTCAGTAAGGGCCTGCTGAGATACATGGGGAGCCACCAACCTCAGTAGAACAAGCTGAAGGTTCTGGTGCTTAGAAATAATTTCCCTTTCTAGTTATGCTGCTGAAGTGCTCATTTGGGGCATTTCTGAATTTAATTTCCCTCTGTTTAAAGTTGTGGTGAATGATTTTCTGCTTTTCATGTTTGTCCATTGCTGTGCAAGGCCCTGATGTGTAACAGCTGGGAATTCCTGTTGGGACAGTGCATATTCCTATTGACTTTGTATGCTGAAATAATTGTGGCACAGTCTGAATCTTCCCTTCCCCCTGTCCTTAGATCCTACATGGCAGATGCAGCCTTGCTGAGAGGAGCTGTGTTCTTTGTTGGGATGGCTCTGTGGGGGGCTCATCGCCTCAATTCCCTCAGGAACTCCCCAACTTCAGTGCTGCCTTCATTCCTCAAGGTAGGCTGGGAAGCTGGGGAACTGTTTAATTACTTGGACAAATTTAAACCAAAAATGTGGCCCCCTACACCAAAGAGATCTTTGTAGGCCAGGAGACCGAGAGGGAGAAATTGAGTGTGGGGTGAGCAGGGAGAAACAGTAAAACAATAGGATTTATGTCTGTATCTGGGGCCTCCTCCTCGCACATCTTTGGCCAGAAAAGCAAAGTCTGAATCCTTTCTAGCAGATACCTACATTGTGGTTACTTTACCTTAAAAAATAAAATGCAAAGCAACAACTTTCACTCTTCTCAGTGGGTGGTACAAAAAGTGAGGGAGGGTGTCTCCAGGGGCAGCCTCAGAGCTCTCAAAATTTCCTCATCTGAGTGCCTCAAGCAGGAATTACTGGCTTTAATCCCCTTGTCTGCCTGTAGGATGGGCTGTGTCTGCCATCTGAGCTACAGCTGCTCACAGGAGAGCAGAACTGCTTTGGGAAAGTGGTTCTGTGCTGTGTCCTTTGTGTGCAGAGACTCAAATGGATTTATCTCAGGCCTCCAGGCTGATTTCCTAATGAATAAGGCATGTTGCATTTGAGTGCAGAGGGTTTGTGGGCTCTGCTCCCTTAGTGAAGTGCTTTGGCTTCCAGGCCATGACCTGTCCCAACGCAGTGGTGTCCTACGAGATCGTTCTGTCCATCACACGCCTGATCAAGAAATATGGCAAGGGGCTGCAGGCTGTGACCTGGGATATCCTCCTGGACATCATGGAGAGGCTGCTGCAGCAGCTGCAGGTGGGTGCTGGGCCTGCCTGGGTGTGCTTTCAGTCCCAAGGCTTTGCCATAAATCCTTCTGCAAATTGATCTGTTTGTGCACTGTGGGGAAATGGAAGCTGGGAAAGGCTCAGCCCAATTCTCACTGCTGTGGTTCTCTGAGTTTTCTGTTTGTTTTTAAAATTAGCACTTTTTGGCGGGGTGGAACTCTTTCAGGGATGGTTTTGTCTCTTTTCAGGTTCTGGAGAGCCAAGAACTGAAGTCCATTGTACATGATCTTTTGACCACAGTAGAAGAACTCTGTGACCAGAATGATTTTCATGGCTCTGAAGAGAGATTTTTTGAGCTGGTGGAAAGATGTGCTGATCAGAGACCAGTAAGGCTTTTTTATTGTCCTCCTTTTGGGTCTGTTCTGTTACAGCTGAAATTTGAGAGTCCTAAAATAGGAAATGGTCAGAAAATCCCAGCAGGGACTTCCATGAGCCTTATTCCCTTGGAGGGGGTTGGGGGAATTCGTTATGTTTGCTTATGCACTAAAACCATTTCTTGGTCTTTCCACGAAGGAATCTTCTGTGTTAAACCTGATAACATACAGAGCTCAGTCCATCCACCCTGCCAAAGATGGCTGGATCCACAACCTGCAGCTCTTAATGGAGAGATTCTTCAGGTAGGAAATGATAACTTTGGGAACTTCTTACTTTTAAGAAGCACTTTCAAGTGTTTCTTGCCACCTTGTCGTGTTAGATAATTTTGTTTTCTGAAGTTCTAACATTCTGAAGTTCTGAGTTAGTAAGTGGCTGCTGAGAAGTGTGGTAGTCCCAGGGCAGAGCACATGAAAGGACTTATTTAACAGAAGAAAAGCTTTCCACTGGGTTCTTTATGCTGCTTTTTTCTTCTTCTCTTTCATTCCATTCAATACTATTCCAATTAGCTTAGGCAGTTGTGTTCCACTCCACAGCACTTTGTAGTTCTGACACCAAACAAGATTTTCCTGTTAAGCATTAGGGTTGCATATGGTTATCCAGTATTCCAGTTATCTGGTTTTGAATTGGTGCTCCCTAAGGGATTCTGTGCTCTGAAACATCAACACAGAGCAATAACAAACTTCTGTCTCCTCTGTGAAATGCTGCCAAAGAGCAGCTCTTCCTCAGTGCCATGTGTTTGGTTTTAAATTTGCTCACCAGAGCACTTGTTCTTCTGACATGTGCTTCCTGGTTTGGATTGGAAATGGGAAAGCTGCAATTACAGGTCTGCAGAAGGAGTAAAAGCTGAACTGGGATTTGAATTTCCAATTGTTCTTGAATCTGGTTTCAGGTGTAGAGACATTAACTGAGGGCTCAGCTGATCTCTCACTGTTCCTACTCTGAGAAAGTTTCTTGTTTTACTTTTCTTTTCCCCATTCCCTGAATACCAACAACTCTTTATTTTATTAATTTTGGATTTGCTTGTCCTGTTTTAGGAACGAGAGCCGTAGTGCTGTTAGGATTAAGGTTCTGGATGTGCTGTCCTTTGTGCTGAGCATCAACAGACAGTTCTATGAGGTGGGTGTTTACCTGGGGGTCCCAGGTGAGGTCTCAGGTGGGTGGGAAAGCCTTTGGTGGGGCACATTTTCCTGGGGGTTTCAGGTTCCCCATGCCCATGGGGAAGGCACAGCCCTGGGCTCTAAATCTCACCCACACACAGCTGTTCCTTTGGGATGCTTCTGGGGGGATTTGCCATTATTTGTCCTTAGCTGGACACAGGAATGGGCAATGTGCAGTGGGAGCTGCTGGGTTTTGAGGATAATCCTGGCTGTGTCTTGGCTTCCCTGTTTTAAGGCCATTAATTCCACGTCCATTTTGTTTTGGAAGATTTGACAGTCGATGTGAGAGGGGCAAAGCTGATTTAAAAGCTTTGTAAAAGGATGGGGACTGGACATATTGAGCAGTGACTGGTCTTGGTGCTTGCAGTTTAATTGCTGTCCAAGATGGAAACTCTGTGAGAGAGAAGTTAGGGAAGAGCTCCAGGGATATCTGGAGCTCCTCAGGATGTGCCCAAAGTGTCAGAGGGCAGGAAGGGGCAGAGGTGCTCCTTGGATTCCCTCAAGATTTGTAAAAACATGAAGCTGTTGGTGTTTCTTCTCTCTCCCAAAAAAACCAAGGCCTAGAAGTCCCTTGTCTGTTTGACAAGATTTGGTCTGGTCAAAGCTATAGGACAAACAAAACCCAAAGCACTGAAAAGTTCAATAAAAGTCACAAATATCTGGAGGGATGGCAGACAGAAACACCTGTTGGATGGAAGAGGAGGTGAAGGGATGAAGCAGTAGAGGAGCAAGCCTGGTACCAGAATAGCTGAGTTCTTTTGTTTGCAATTCTTTCTCTAACGTGCTGAACATCTGACAGCTTAGGAGAGTCTGTCCTCTTGCAGGAAGAGCTGATAAACCTGGTGGTGATCTCCCAGCTGGCTCACATCCCAGAGGATAAAGACCATCAGGTCCGAAAATTGGCCACTCAGCTGCTGGTGGACCTGGCTGAAGGCTGCAACACTCACCACTTCAACAGCCTGCTGGACATCATAGAGAAGGTGAATTAAACCTCCAGGGCTGGCAGCTTTCCCAGCAGGGGTGACTTCCTGAGGCCTCCCTCCCCTTCCAGCATGGAAATAGGGAAAGGATGTGCTGCAGGTTTAAACCATGTGTTGCTTTTCTCTTTCAAAGGTGGCCGCACATTCTCTGTCATCTCCTTCTGAACTGGAAGAGAGGGACTTGCTGTCATATTCAGCTTCTCTGGAGGATGTCAAGACAGCAGTTCTTGGGCTCCTGATAATTCTTCAGGTAAATGCTGCAGAGCATTAAATACTAATTTTTCATAGTACTCTTCTGCTGGACTTGGCTTTTTTGATTACTCTTCTCCCACTATTAAATATTCTGACTTTTAACTATTTAATATTTTAAGTCTTGTCTTGGTCAGTCCTTTGATTTTGAGCACTGTGGGGCTGTTTGCTAAGTGTTGTATTTTCTTAACTCCCACTGTACAACCCAGATGAGCACATTTTCCTGTGTGGAGGGAGGATATGGCCATAAATTAGCAGAAAGGAGGAGCTGATAACCTTGAATAGATTTAATAGATCTGTTGTGTTTGGGCAGCAGGTGGTGAAGAGCAGGCTGTTCTCTGGAGCAGCCAGAGCTGCTCTGGATCTTTGCAGAGGTTCCTTCCAGAGCCACCTGTTCATGTTACATTGAGGATGAAGTTTTTGCTGCCTTTCTGCTGGAGCTGGCAGTGCAGCCCCAGGTTTGTGACAGAGCCCTGGGGCTGGGCTGTGTTTCTGTGCCTGCAGACCAAGCTGTACAGTTTGCCCTCCAGCCACGCCACGCGCGTCTACGAGATGCTGATCCAGCACGTCCAGCGCCACTACATCTACTCCTACAGCCTCCCCGTGGCCAGCAGCATCAGGCTGCAGGTAGGAGCAGCCCCTGTGCTCCCAGAGCTGCACAATCCTCTGGGATTCCTGAGTGCCAGCTGGGGAGCTTGCAAGAAGTAGAATGAAATGTTCCTTGGCTCACACGGGTGTGTAAATGCAGTGTGACGCCAGCAGTGATGCCTCCTGCAGGACAAGCCGTGGCATCTCTTAAAAATCCTTTTGCACCTGGAAAAATATCATGTGGGGTTGGGAGAGTATTCCAGTGGCTCAGGGTTGGAGTGACTCCAGTGTCTTCCCTGTTGCAGGTGTTTGATTTCCTGCTGATGCTCCGAGCTGACTCCCTGCACCGCCTCGGCCTTTCCAACAAGGATGGAGCAGTGAGGTTCAGCCCCTACTGCCTCTGTGATTTTGTGTAGGTTTCTCTTTGTGTTAAGCAAAAGAATCTCAGAGTGGTTTGGGTTGGAAGGGGCCCTAAAGCCCACCCAGTGCCAGCCCTGCCATGGGCAGGGACACCTTCCACTGTCCCAGGGTGCTCCAAGCTCTGTCCAATCTGGCCTTGGACACTTCTTAATTTATTTTTTTATTTTTAAAAAGCTGTTTTCCAAACTAAATTGTGTTTCCAAACTAAATTGTGTGCCGAGCTTAATGTTCCATCAGTAGCAATCTGCAGGTTTTCTAAATCTTCTAAATCCTAGACCAGTCTGTAGTTACAGCCTAGGATTGTCAGAACCAGTAAGTCATTGGTGAACTGTTCTTACAAATCACTTACCTGCAGAGCTCTCAATCTCAGACATGAAATTTAAGTTCCTGCTCACAAAACTTCCCCCCAAAATGTGCAATTTTTTGCCTCAAACCAGTTCCACGCTGAATTTTGATTCGATGATTTGTACAAATCTGGCTAGTTTTAATTTTACAGCTTGTCTAAAGTTGTGTAACACACCCCAAAAGACACCTTTCTAAATGAGATAGAAAAATCCTTCATTGATCAAATTGGCTGATTGCAGTGTGTGTGCTGGGCAAGCCTGTGCTTTTTTAAATTGAAAATGCAGATTATATTGTTCAGTCTTTAACCTGACTCCCAAACAGGGTGGTGCTGTTTGGGTCACATGAATGAGCTGTAAAAATTACATGTATTTTTCTCCCTTTCTGTGTTGCAGAGAGGCAGAGAAAAGGGCTTCTGAGAAAAAGCCCCCTGGCACCCTGTCCCCACCTTCAGGCAGCCCCAGTGTGCCTTCCCAGGGTGCCACCGTCCGGGTGGGACACCTGCCCTACTCCATGGTCTTTGGGGTGCTCCTGCAGTGTTTGAAGCAGGTATGTCCCCTCCTGGCATCCTTCTGTCCCCTCCTGGCATCCTTCTGTCCCCTCCTGGCATCTTGTCGGAATCCAAGGCATTCCTCTCTGTGCCCCAAACCCCGGACAGGGGTCTGGGCAGCCCTGGCAGAACCCAAAAACACTTGGGGCTTTGATTTCTGCCCATGGGACAAATTACCAACCTTATATGAGGAGTCACAAGTCACAAAAGTTTAGACAGCACAGTAGCAGTAGTTAGAGGGTGAAAGGAGAAAATTTGGGATTTGGTACAGGGGGGTTTAAAGCCCTAAGATGGAGGGATTGGGGCGTGCCCTGTCCTTCTTCCTTCTTCTTCCTGACATCCATCTTTTAGGTGATGCTGGCATTTTTAGATTGGTTCAGAGTAGCAAGTCACTGTCTAACACAGGTGTTAGGGGTTGGCACACAATTGTAAATATCTAATAGGTAGTTCATGGTATAAAAGACAGCACCAGCCCCGTGGGAGGTGTGAGCCTTGGACTGACCTGCTGGCCAGAGCTCGGGGGTCAGACAGAAAATATTTTAGCTAAGAGACAATAAACATCACTGAGAACACGAGCAGAAGACTCCTGACTCCTTCTTGGACAGCTGGGCTGGGAAAAGTGGCTTCCACCAACACCTGGGGTCATCTCAGAGAGCAGAGAAGACCCCGACACTTTCTGTCCCCTCCTGGCACCAGCTGCCTGTCAAATTCCAGCCCAGAGATCTTAAATAAAGCCTGAAAAGCAATTTCTGCTCCTCCTGCTCAAAATCTGGGTGTGATTGTGCAGCTTCACAGCCACCAGTGGGAGCAGCAGTCCAGCTCTTCAGAAAATAAGCACAGCTTTCATTGCTTCAGAGCAGGCAAGGGCAAAAGCTGTGCTTGTTAAACAAGATCCAATAAGCCATCCTGCTTCTGAAAGGGCATTTGGTATTAAAACCTCTCCCACTGCAAGTTTTTGAGGTGTTTTGAGAATTGGTGAATGTTTCATCACCAGTAAACTGTAAATAGGAATTGTTCCTGAGGGTGGCATTGGACACAGTTCTGTGCTGAGGGCTTGGCTTGCTCTGGGAGTTAATTGGTGCTGGTGCTTAGGAGAATTGAATTCTGGCTGTCAGATCTCAATATAATTTCTCTTCTAGTTTGTGGTGCCAATATTGCACCTAGAGCTGGGTGACAGACAGGGAGAAACTTGTGACAGCTAAATGCCACTTCTTTTTCTGTATCAGCCACTACAAGACCTACGTCTTGCCTTGCCTAGGAAATGACACGTTGTCTGCAATTTGATTGATCTTCCAAACTCAAGTGAAATCATGCAAAAATTTTCAGCCTTAACATTTTCTGTCTTTGCAGGAGACAGACTGGAAGGTGCTGAAGTTGGTTCTCAACAAATTACCCGAGTCCCTCCGCTATAAAGTGCTATTTTTAACTTCTCCTTGCAACATAGACCAGCTGGCCTCTGCACTGAGCTACATGGTAATTCCCCTGAGGCACAGTCCCCAGCTCCTTGGCTTGCTTGGGAATTACTTGGAGGGGATTTTTGAGTGATTTTTTTTTTGTTTTCAGACAAATATTTTAAAGATTAGCAGGCTGGTTGTCAATCCTCACTCGCCCTCTCTTTTCTGAGGGTTGTCTAGGTACAGATTAGGTAATAATTGTGTGTTTTAATGCATGTGTATGAATATATGTATATAATGTATATACAGAGAAGCTGTGGGCAGTGCCTTGTGCTGCCTTTTAGAGGGGTTTTAGTGAGCTGGCACCTGACTGGCTGTGTGATGTGTCAGCTCACAGACAAGAAGACCACGGACAGGCTCCACGGGACCCCCGAAGGCTTTTCCCGCACGGATTTGCACCTGGCTGTGGTGCCCGTGCTCACAGCACTGATATCTTACCACAACTACCTGGACAAAGCCAAGCAGGTATGGGGGAGATGGGAGGCTGTAGGGGGGGCAGAGCCTATAGAGCATTGTCTAGCCTGATTAGGAGACAGAAGTGCAAGGTAACACTGCCCTTTGCTGTTGGGAAATGCTGGATCTGCTGGATTTGGGGTGAAAAAACACTTTGGTGACTCCATGTAGGATTAATTGTGGGTTCACTCCTCACCTCTCCCCCTTTACAGGTCACTGAGTGACTTTGCCCTCTTCAGTAAGACCCTTACAAACAACAAAATTTCTGTTAAATCAGGAACTTGAAGTCTCAACTACCTACTTGATTTGAGTTCCCTGATAAGAGTTTGGCCTGGGGTATCTGCAGCATTATTTAAAGCTCAGGATTAGCACTCAGCTGTGTCACACAGACCTTGCAGCAGGGGTAACTTGCAGCAGGGGTACCTTGCAGCAGGGGTACCTTGCAGGGTGTTCTAGGGTGCTGCCAGGAGTCAGGAGGTGGTGTCAGGGTGTTCTTTGGTGTGCTGAGTGTTTCCCTGCTCTGGCAGCGTGAGATCGTGTACTGCCTGGAGCACGGGCTCATCTACCGCTGCGCCAACCAGTGCGTGGTGGCACTGTCAGTCTGCAGCGTGGAGATGCCTGACATCATCATCAAGGCACTGCCCGTCCTGATTGTCAAACTCACCCACATTTCTGCCACAGCCAACATGGCAATCCCTCTGCTGGAGTTTCTGTCAAGTAAGTCGTGATGTTCTTCTTTTCGGTTCCTGTAGGTGCGGTTCTTGTGTGGAATGGGGGGGTATGATGGTGTTGGTCATATGGAATGCACTGTGATGCCCTTGCTCAGGTTATAAATGTTGGATCACCTCATTTGTTAAAGTTTTCTGTATGAAGCTCTTGCTCTGAAGAGAGAAAAACACACTCTGTGTGGTGCAGCCATACGGAAACACGAGCTGCTTTCTTCTCCTTGCACGATGTGATTTTAACTTCCGTGTCACTGATCATTCAGAAAAAAACAAAAAAATTAGAAATTTAACTGAGTTAGCATGTTGAAGGATTGTGTTGAAGGGTTGTGTTGAGGGCTCACCTGTGCTGGTTTTGCTGTTGGACTGTTGCAGCTCTGGCCAGGCTGCCTCACCTGTACCGGAACTTCGCGGCAGAGCAGTACGCCAGCGTCTTCGCCATCTCCCTGCCCTACACAAACCCCTCCAAGTAAGGCCACAGCAATGTGCTTCTCTCTCATCTGTGAAACTGAGAGCTTGGAAAGCCTTTTCTCGTAGTTTTTGGCTCAAGGTTATCCACAGGATGTTGCTCATTCTGGTGTCACCAGGCTTTTCCTGAAGAAGGGATGTTTTTGCCCTGTGAGGGTGGGCAGGCCCTGGCACAGGGTGCCCAGAGAAGCTGTGGCTGCCCCTGGGTCCCTGGAAATGTCCAAGGCCAGTTTGGATGGGGCTTGGAGCAGCCTGGGATAGTGGAAGGTGGAACTGGATGATCTCTAAGATCCCTTCTCACCCAAACCATTCTATAATTCCACGATACAATTCTAGGACATCATCACCTTGGCCAAAAACCTGTTTTACTTGAACAGAATTTTTGAGGGTTTTTTTTTTCCCTTTACACTTTGAGTAGGTAGAGGAGCAGTTCTGTGTGCCAGGCTGAGCAGAGCACACTGAGCTGTGGGTGTCTCTGGTGCTGCAGGTTTAACCAGTACATCGTTTGCCTGGCCCACCACGTGATTGCCATGTGGTTCATCCGCTGCCGCCTGCCCTTCCGCAAGGACTTTGTCCCCTACATCACCAAGGTAATGGCACTGCTCAGTCCAGCAGCACTCGGGAGAACTGACTGATCAAAACTGATCTGAGATCTTTAAAGGTTCTGTTGGAAGCCAGCAGAATTCTGGTTTTCTTGTCAGCATGTCTGTGAGCTCTCCTGCTTTGAGCTGCACGCTGTTCACGTTGTCACCTCTTGTCCCCACGGCAGGGCCTGCGCTCCAACGTGCTCCTGTCCTTTGATGACACCCCAGAGAAGGACAGCTTCAGGGCTCGCAGCACCAGCCTCAATGAGAGGCCAAAGAGGTAAATTCTCTTCGACCCCAGCAGGGTTTGGTGTTCCCTGCTCTCGTGCTCAGCCCTTCCCTGCGTGTCCCTGAGGGAGGCTGGGGGTAGTGATCCCCAGCTGGCAGTGCAGTAAGCAAGCAAAGTAAACCTCTTTAGGTCAAAGACAAATGAGGTTGGTGAGAAGCTGGGAGCCAGCCAGGCTGGCAGCCTGCTGAGGCAGCACTGCCTGTCCTGCAGGCCTGTGCAGCCTTTTTGGTGTTCACTTCTGAAAATCAGCACTTGTGTCAGGTTGGGGTGTGTCAGTGCAATGTTACCAGAGATGAGAGAAGAGATAATGCCAGAGATAACAGAATCCCATGTTCATGTGGATTGTGTGAACTCCTTTTGATGATTGATCTGTAACGAGTCATTTTCAGATGATTGCCAGAGAAATGGTTGTGATCAACGACCTGGATAAATTAGAGAGCCAGTACTATGTTTTTCCATGGTGTTCCCAGTCAGGTCAGTGCAGTGGCTGGCACACAGCTGCTTTCTGTCTGTCTGGATGTCCCAATCCCTTTTTCTTTTTGGAATTTTGAAGCCATCATGACAGTTTTAAGCAAAGCCTTCAGAAGTCAGAGCGTTTCTTGCCAGTAGTCATTCAAAGTAACATTTGCCAAGGGAGGAAAATATTCCCTTGGAAGGCATTCAAGTTTCTCCAACATCCTTTTACCTGCAGGGATTACCTAAATTGGTTCACTTAACTTGCTTCAGTGTTGTGAGCAGTGAGCACATGGTGGCATCTGAGCCCTGGGGAAAGTGCCTCTACTTCAGCTGCAAGGCTGCAGCAGAGTCTTGCAATGCAGAAACACCATCCCTGCCCTACTGCTGCAGCTGTAAACCTTGTGTTGTGTTTCATCTCTCCCATCTCCTCCTCTTTCACCCAGAAACTTGGAAGAGAAGCCTTTTGACACTCATCTCTCCAATTAGAATTACAACTAATCTTTTTTTTTTTTTTTTTTCTTTTTTCCCCCTTAAGAAACCTGTTAAATTGTACCTGGTTGGAATACTACTGTCTCTAAAGGCTTTTGCTGGATCACTTTCCACAGAAATCTCTGCTGAGGAGTGTGGCTGTACTCAGGCAGTGCCCAGAGCACTGGAATAGCAGGATGCCACTGCCTCTGGGTCTGGCTGAGCTTGGATTCTGGCCAGGGCACAGAGGAAAGGCCTGGAGCAGATTCCACTTTCCTTGCTGAGAAGCTTCTGGGCTTGGTTTTCAGTCCTGAAGCCCAAAGAATGTTTCCCTGCCATAGCTGAGGTGCTGGGTGTTCAAGGGATAACGATGCCAGCAGTTCCCAGGGCTGCTGGAGGTCCTGATGTTGGTGTAGGTGACAATCCCTGAGCATGAGCCTGTGCTCTCTGCAGCAGTTGTGGCCAAAAGTGATCTGGGAGAGGTTGTTGGGAGAAGGAACAAAGAAATTCGGATCCCTCCAGGTGGCAATCTGAGATGTAAGATGAGGATGGCAAATAAATTGTGTTTAGAAACAGTCAGAAGGGTTAAATTAGTGCCTGCATTTTATCCCTGGGGATGGGAGCTGCTGGACCAACTGTTCTGCCCAAATTAGCCCCGAGCCTGGCATGCATCTCAGTGACTAATTAAAGTGCCTCTTGGATCTTAATTGCTGTCATCTCCCACGTGTTCCTGGCACTTGCCAGTGTGCACAGTAATTTCCTTTCTGTGCCAGCCCAGAGCCCAGGGGGTTCCCTGGAGCCCAGGCTGAGGCAGCTGGGGTGGCACAGGAGCATCCCCAGGGGTGTTTGTGGCTCTGCAGTGTGGCAGGCTCTGGAACAGGGGGCTCAGTGTGCCCAGGGCCTCGAGCTGGGCTAAGGGGCACCTCGGGGAAGCCCTGGGTGTGCTGTGACTTGGAGGAAAGCTCAGCTTTGGGCCAGGCTTAGTGGGGACAGAGATGGGTGTCACGGTCCCCGTCTCTTATTGAAAACTGCTGCAACCTAGTCCAGGTAAAGCATTTTAGGAAGCCCTCAGGTGTTGAGTCGTGGTGAATTGGGACAACACAAGAGGGGGCTGAACTGCACAAAACTCCTCAGCCTTGAGGAATTTGTGCCCAGGGAGCCCTCAGGTGCCCTTGCCTTTGCTGAACAGCCCAGTATTCCAACTCTCATTTCAACCAGTTTTTTTCTTTTAACTTGTACTAATTTCATTTGTTTTGTAGCACATTTAAAATCTTGTTTTCAAAATGTGGTTTGTCTTTTTAATGCTTTCAGCTCTGCTTGTTTGTATGTTTTAATTTTTGTTTCCCTTTTTTTTTTTTGGCATTTGTTTTATTTTCCATCACCCTCCGGGATCCCCCAATATTGACCCTGTGACTGTGACCTTTCAACCTACATCCCTACAATGGTTTCCTCCCTTCTGTGACCTCTTTTGGGGCTTGGTGCTTCTCCACATAGTAGTTTAAGACTAGCCAAAAATGCAAAGCAAGGCTTGAATAACTCTCCTCCAGTGAAAGAGCTGAAAGAACCCTCTGCAGTTGATGCCTTCCGATCCCGCAGCATCAGTGTGTCTGAACATGTGGTCCGCAGGTAGAGGCACTTTGGATGGGGATAATCCAAGAGCAGCTGGGCCCTTGGAGGTTTTGCTGCAAGGGTGGGTGGAAGCAGGGTGGATTTGCATGTGGGATGCTTGCATGACTTGGTTATCCCATCAAAAAACGGCCTCAGCCACAGGCGAGGGTTTTGGGAAAGCATCCCGAGGCTTCCCAAGGCCACCTCACACCCTGGGTGTCTGTGGTCACCTTGCCACGTTCTCTGGTGCTTTAGAAATGAAAGATCCTGTTTTCAAAGTAAAGGTGGTGAAAGGGGAAAAAAAAAAACCCAAACAAACAAAAAAACCCATGCACAAAAAAAGGAAAAAGGTTGCATTCTGCACAAGTGAGAATCCTGGGTACAGCTCACTAAAACTTGAGCCTCCCAAGCAGGGCTTTGATTCAGGAGTGGTTTTGGAAGCTCTGCAAAGTCATGGAGAGCCCTCCTTCCAGTCTAGGAGGAATGGTTCTGGCCTCAGTTTAGGATTTTCTGAAGGAGCTGATGCAGTGTCCTGGTCTCAAGAATGATGCCATGAAAAACCTGGATTTGTCTTTCTAGAGAGCAGTGAGGGGTGTGCTCAGCCCATGTGAATTGTTACTTTTACAACTAAGGAAAACAAGATTTGAGTTCAGAGATTGATTTGATTGACTGGCAGGTTTTGATGCCAAGCATTGATCTGCTCCAGTGAAAGATGTGAAATAATTGATGCCAGTTTTTAGAACATATTTCTGGATCACTTCCCTTGAGTGTTAAACTGCTGAACCTGAAGATTTGTGCCTTAACCTGTAGGATTGCTGTCAGTGGAACTTGATTTGGGTTGTGTTTTTTTTTTTTTTTTTGGCTCTATGTGGTGTTTGGGGGAGAGAGGCTGAAGTGACTGAATTGCAATTGTAGTTCTGACACTTCGTGTTACGGGAGAAATCCTTCCCTGGGAGGAGGGACAGGCCCTGGCACAGGGTGCCCAAAGAAGCTGTGGCTGCCCCTGGATCCCTGGCAGTGCCCAAGGCCAGGCTGGCCAGGGCTTGGAACAGCCTGGGACAGTGGGAGGTGTCCCTGCCATGGCAGGCGGGGCACTGGATGGGCTTTGAGGTCCCTTCCAACCCAAACCCTTCCAGGATTCTCTGATTTCCCCATTAATCATGAGGTGATTTTCTTCTCTTACATTTCCATGTAAATGGTAGCAACAAAAAGTTCAGATAATTGTCCTTAATGAAGCCAAAGAAGTTGCCACATGATAAAAATTTTGGCTGTGCCTCAGCTTAGTTTTTACTAAGTCTTTAATACAGTTTTTTTAATTTCACTGTATTACAGTGACATAAGGAGTTGTCTTTATAAAATATTGCAGTCCATCCTAAAACAGAAATGTTTTTAACTGCTTTGCTGATTTGGCTGATTTGAAGGCAGACCTCTCTATTCTTGTGCCAATTTCCTGTTCAGAGTGCAATGTTTTTTCCTATTTCAAGTTAAATTAGGTTTTACATAGCTATTGAATTTGGAGGGGAAAAAAACAATATACGGAAGAGATGCAACAGAGAAAAAAGCAAACCACAGGATAATAAAGTGAAGTCTGGAGTGCCCCAGTTTCTGGCTCATGGGCAACCTGCTGCCTGGGAAGCTGGTGCTGGTCATGGGATGCTTGCCCTCAGCATAGATTAGGAGTCAAAGCTGCCACTCACTCCTTGCTTGGTGCACTTGCCCATGGGCCACCAACTTCAGAGAGCGCTGGCCTGGCCAGCTGGCACTGGAGTCTCTGCAGAGAAAATCCACTTCCTGCAACGACAACCTGGGAAGCACAACACGAGGCTGATCCCAAAATCTGTTTCCCAAGGCCTGGGTGTGCTGGCTGGCACGTGCATGCACAGCAGGGTCCGCGTCCCGCCGGCTGTGGGGACGGGGACGTGGTGCCATCTCATCTGTCACCTGGGCACTCTCTCTTCCAGCCGCATCCAAACGTCCATCACCAGCTCGAGCCTGGGCTCTGCAGATGAAAACTCCATGGCTCAGGCTGATGACAACTTGAAAAACCTGCACCTGGAGCTGACAGAGACCTGCCTGGACATGATGGCTCGATACGTCTTCTCCAACTTCACCGCTGTGCCCAAGAGGTCAGTCAGGGACCAGGGATGGGATTCAGGTTCATGTTTCACTTTATCAGTGGAAAAATGTTGGGATTCTGGCAGGCTCAGGCTCTGAAGGCTTTCCTCACTGATAGAATCTTGGCTAAAAAGGAGGTGAGGTGAGGGAAGGCTGGAGATGGGAGGGCTGTGGCGAGGCCTCAGAGCCCCTTCCTGTGCCTAAAGGGGCTCCAGGAGAGCTGGAGAGGGGCTGGGGACAAGGGGTGGAGGGACAGGACACAGGGAACGGCTTCCCACTGCCAGAGGGCAGGGATGGATGGGATATTGGGAAGGATTTTTTTCCTGTGAGGGTGGTGAGACCCTGGAATGGATTTCCCAGAGGATGCCCCATCCCTGGAAGCGTTCCAGGCCACTTGAATGGGGCTTGGAGCAGCCTGGGATGGTGGAAGGTGTCCCTGCCCATGGCAGGGGGTGGCACTGGATGGACTTTAAGGTTGCTCCCAACCAAACCATTCTGTGGTTCTGTCAAATCCACTGGAGAGAAGCAACCTTTGCCTCAGCCTGGATCTGTCTGGAGGAGATGCCCTGAAGGTCTGGGAGCAGGGCTTTGCTCCATGTCCTTGCAGGATAATCCCAGTGTGCTGCAGCAGCTCATCCAGCATCCTGATGGATACTGGGGAGGTTGGCAGCCAAGGGGAGTGGCACAAATGCTGTGTACAGAAGGAGAGCAGGCAGCACCTCCTGCATGGTTAATGGCACCAGCTCTGTTCTCTGCCTCCTGAGAAATCTTCATCCCAAATGTGTTCCCAGGTCTCCCGTGGGGGAGTTTCTGCTGGCTGGAGGAAGGACCAAGACGTGGCTGGTTGGTAACAAGCTGGTGACCATCACTACAAGTGTTGGAACAGGGACAAGGTCCCTGCTTGGCCTGGACTCTGGAGAATTCCAGAGCACCCCAGAATCAAGGTAAGTGTTGCTCCCATTTCTGGAAATCTCCACCTGACAAAGCCACCTAAACCATTGCTACATCTTTGTAGTTCTTCCTCTTGGCATAAGAGGAATATTTTATTTGTCCAGCACGGCTGATTCCTCCCTCAGCATCACCAACATCTCCTCTCCTACAGCTCAGACCCTGTTTTGCAAGTGAGACAGACCAAGGAAGCTCCAGCCAAGCTGGAATCCCAGGCTGGGCAGCAGGTTTGCAGGAGCTCCCGCAACAGAGTCCGATCCATGTCGGGTGAGTTCCCATCCTGGGCTCTCCCTGCCACAGCTTGAAGGTCCAGGTGCCTCCTGTGTCTGAGCTAATTGGAGATCTGGAGCTGTCTGGTGTTTAATGAGGGGCAGGTAGCAGGAGCTGTTGGCTTCAGGTGTGGTGGGGCTCCTCCTGCTTCCCTCTCTTTGCAGGAGAGCTTTGGTGATCACATAAATTGGTTCATAAGGAACACATGCAACATCAAATTCTCTTTGTGGTTTAACCCCAGCTGGCAGCTAAGCTGCACCTAGGTGCTCACTTTGTCCCCCATGGGGGGATGGAGGAGAGAATTTGAAGGGGAAAAGTAAGAAATTTTGTGGATTGAGAGAAGAGCAATTTAATAATTCAAATGAAATAATAGTAACAATAATAATTGTAATGACGAGGGAAATAAAACCAGTATATCGTGCATGCAGCTGCTGGAAGAGGTTAAAAGCCTCATTCCTGAGATAATTTTGGGGCTAACCAAGCATGTCTCTCCCTTGGATTGTGTCTGTCCTGCCAGGTGGTCATGCCTTACGTGTTGGTGCCTTAGACAGCTCAGCCTCCCATTTTCCCAGTGGCTCAACCTCCCAAGGGACACAGGGCCCTCCTGCTGCTGCAGCCCGCCCAGAGAAGGCCAGTCCTGCTCCACAGACAGCCCTGCAGAAGGAAAAAGCCAACTTGGCTGCCTACGTGCCACTGCTGACCCAGGGCTGGGCAGAGATCCTGGTGCGCAGGCCCACAGGTGGGCACCTGAGTGTGGGCTGGCATCCTGGGGAGAGACCAGGGCCTGGGGAAGGAGGAAAATCCATGTTTGGTTGTAAATGAATCTTTTTATGGCTTACTGGCTTTTCAAACTGTAGAACCATGGGATGGGGTGAGTTGGAAGGGAGCCTAAAGCTCACCCAGTGCCACCCCTGGCATGGGCAGGGACACCTTCCACTGTCCCAGGGTGCTCCAAGCTTTGTCCAGCCTGGCCTTGGGACACTGTCCCAGGGTGCTCCAAGCCCTGTCCAGCCTGGCCTGGGACACTGCCAGGGATCCTGGGGCTGCCACAAGTCTGGGCAGCTCAGCTGTGTTTGCTCTTAGGGGAGGAATAACAACCTCTTCAAGGTCAAAATGCTTGAACAGCAATGTGTTCCAGGATATTAACAGGAATGATCTGTTTCAACTGAAAGCTGTTTCATGAGAAGATAACTGACCTGGTGTTAATTAGGACACCTGAGTGTTTTGGATGGCTTTGGGAATCTGCTGTAGCAGTGAGTTACCAGGGATGGGTTTTGAGGAGCTTGGGGTGAAGTGCAGAGCACTGGGAGTAGCAAAGTAATGGAGTCATTCTTCAGAAGAACTGACAACTTGCTCCATTTGGATTTTTTATCTACAAATTCCAAAACAATTTGAGCATTTCCAACAGGAGCTGTAACCTCTGGGAGAGCTGGGGGTACTGACCACTTCCCCCATTGTCTGGTGCAGGTTTTGAGGAGCTTGGGGTGAAGTGCAGAGCACTGGGAGTAGCAAAGTAATGGAGTCATTCTTCAGAAGAACTGACAACTTGCTCCATTTGGATTTTTTATCTACAAATTCCAAAACAATTTGAGCATTTCCAACAGGAGCTGTAACCTCTGGGAGAGCTGGGAGTACTGACCACTTCCCCCATTGTCTGGTGCAGGCAACACGAGCTGGCTGATGAGCCTGGAGAACCCGCTGAGCCCCTTCTCCTCAGACATCAACAACATGCCCCTGCAGGAGCTCTCCAACGCCCTGATGGCTGCAGAACGCTTCAAGGAGCACCGGGAGACAGCTCTGTACAAATCCCTGTCCGTGCCCTCCTCCAGCCTGGCCACGGGCACGGCCAAGCCCTCGCTGCTGCAGCGCTCCAACACAGGTGGGGGCTGCTGGCAGGGCGGGGACAGCTCTGGCTCTGCTGGGGCCTTCCAGAGCAGCTGGGAGTGTGAGGGGGGCCAGCAGTGAGAAAGGGAATCAGTTCTTGTCCCTGGAAGTGAAAAATTCCCTTCCTCCTTGCTTCTGCTGGCGCGTGGAGGGTGGGGGAAGAGGAGGATGGGGGAGGAGTAACGGAGCTGCTTTGGAGGAGTCGTGTGTTTGGTGTGTTCCCCAAATGAAAATGAACAAAGTCATGGATCTGTTCCCTCTCCCACTTGTTTGGGGCTGATCTGGGCATCCCACTTGTGGATGGATCTTTCCATGCAGTGTTTCCATTTCCATTTGTCTTCAGTTTGGGAGTCTGTGTCGGGCGCTCGGAGCTGCAGGTTCCTGGGGCATGGCCTGTTCCAACCCTTGCCAGCCAGGAGGAGTTGGTTGCCTCTGGCTTTTACAGCAGAATGCAAATCCTGTTGGATTTACCCACCTCTGAAAAGGACTGCAAATATGTTCAGCCTGCAATTGAACCACTCCAGTTTCATTTGCTGGCTTGATTTTAACACAGTGGCCAAGGATTTTCACTCTGTTTAATGTGGTGCTAGTTCCTCTTAAAAAGCTGTTGATGTTGGGAGGTTGGTGTTGACCAACAGCTGCAGTTTTTAATGCTTTCTGCAGTCCCTGCTTGAGCTCCTATCAGTGATATCCAACACTGAAACTCTGAGCACTGCAGGCACCATCAGAATTGAGCAGTGGTACCAGTAGACCAGGCTTTGCTGGGGAAAATGGGATGGATTGTCTGTGAATCTGGTAAAAATGCCAGTTTTCAGCTTTGTTTTAAGCAGGGCAGGGTGTGTTTTAGTATTTCAGAACGTGTAAACGCAAAATTGGAGTCAAAATCAAATTATCACCTCTTACAAACAAACAAAAAAATTATTGTCCATAAACACTTTCGTGTTTATGACTCTAAAAATTTGTGGTATATGGAGCTAAGTGGAGAGCTGAACCCATGCCACCTGAATGCCACTCCTGTGCCAGCCTGGGAGTCATTTTGGCCACATCCTTGTTAACCAGACTTTCTGGAGCTGGCTGGGCAGTGACTGGAAGAAGTTTTGCTGTCACACTGTCACATGCCTGTTCTGCCTCTTTAGAGGTTAAACCTCTGTGAGTCTTTACCCAGATTTTTTCAGACTCTTCCGTGGGTTTAAAAGTGACCTTGTGCAGGTCAGGAAAGGCTCAGCCAGGTTTCCTGTGTGTGCTGGGGTATCAGGAAGGGATTTTCTGTTCCTAAGCCTCACAAAATGCATTCTGCAAAGGGAGCAGTTGGAGCCTGCACTGTTGGATGTGTTTATTCCTCCTTATTCGTGTTGAGACCTTGTGCCCTTAAAGTATCCCTTTGGCATCTGGTGAGCTTATCCCAGCTTGTTCTTTCCTTTGTTTCATTTATTTATTTGTTTGTTTTAAACTAGGCTCTTGGTTACATTTTAAACTCTGTGCTTTTTAATTTTTTTATATTTTTTTCATATAGTCTCTCCTTCCTTTTGATGTAGCTGCTCACTTGATTTCCCTTTGCAGTGGCCTCTTTCTCTTCCATGTACCAGTCCAGTTGTCAAGGGAAGTTGCACAGGAGCATATCCTGGGCAGGTATATTTATATATCTTTAAGGAAAAAACCAACCAAACAGTATTGCCATAGAAGAACACCTCTGATTCATAGAAAATGTATCCCTCATCCCTCATTTTCCCCTTCCATGTCTCCTGTCTGTCCCCAGTCTCATCACTCTCAACAAATGGGATCTTGACTAGCATGAAGAAGTCCAAGCCAGATCCAACATTTGCAAGCGCAGACAGTTCCTCAAAGCAACTTTGCTTTTAGCTGGGGTGGCTTGTGAGTCATGAGGCCAGTGTTAAATGACCTGTCAAAACGTGGCTGGATTAATTAATCCTTCATTTGCAGCTTCATTCTCCAATTGGCTTTGAGTTCTGCCCAGTGGAAAAGCTCCCAGCTGTGAGGAGAGCAGCATGTGCTGCAGGACAGGCTCCCCTTGGAGCTGCTCAGCCCACAGGCATCTGCCAGAATTGGGCACAGAAAGATAAAAGCAGCTGATAATATGTATATATTTCATATATGGATAACGTTCAGCCAGCATGGAGCCTCGCTAAGAGCTTTTCAAATAAAAAAGAAATATATTTCAGCAGAAAATCTGCTAAATTCTACCTTTTAGAAGCTCTATAATAACGTAAAATCTTTCTCCACTTCAGTAAAATTGATTTCATAATTAAATGGAGATCAAATTACACACCTTATGAGCACAACACCTGCATTGCTTTGATAACCTGCAATGCTTTGTGATTTTAATTAGAGGGTTCAAATGTCTTTCTGCCTCTTTCCTTCACTGGAAAACTCCCAGCAGAGCAGTGGGGTGTTCTGAGCTGCTGCTGGTTGCTGTCAGAGGCCTCTCAAAGCAACACAAAGCTGCTGCAGTTCAATATTTTTCTGTACTTCCTTCTGCTCCTGTTATTCTCTTCCCACCTAAGGAATAATTAGTGCTTGGCTTGTTTCAAAGCACCAGCAATCTTGGCAGTGGTGTAGGAGGGGAGCTTGGAAGCACTGGGTATCTGCAGGTGTTTTCTGGCTTGGACAGCTAACCAGATCAGCACGTTGTTTTGGTTCCTTTTGGTTTGTTTTGTATTTTTAGAAGGTTTGTGTGTGCAATGCTAACTCTTAATTGCTTCTTTGAAATAACTTTGGTCCTGCGAGCTGAAATCAATCCAGGAAAAGCTGCTTTAGTGATTTTTTTTCTTTGTATATATATTTTTTTAATTTTGCTGATTTTCTTTGTATTTTTTGTGTGTGCTGATTTTTGGTTTTATTACTTTTATTGTTATTACTTTGGAAAACAAATCTTGGCCTTTCAGATTGGTCTTCCAGTCCCTTGTGTGCATAATGGGAAGCCTCCTGTTCTCCAGCCTTTTCCTCAGGACAAAAAGCAAGGCCAGGAGGAGCCTTTGGTCAGACTCATCCCTGTGGTCAGTGCCTGGAGCAGATCCAAGGTTAAATCCTCCACGTAGGCAGGGCTTCCACGGAGCTTTTTTGTCAGTGTGGTTCCACTCCCTGTGTGTCTGAGCAGATGCCACCAGTGCTCCTGTCACCCCTGTTCTTGTCCTTCCACATGTTCAGGGCTGAATTGTTCTGCTTCTCCCGAGACCTTCTAGGAAAGCTGCCAAACTGCAAGGAAATGGCTCCTAGGAAAATTTCTTATCTCCTTGTAGGCCTCAAGGCACTGGAGCGTTGCATTTCAGTACAAGAAAAGCTCCCTTTGAGAGCTGATGTCTCCAGTGAGCTTTTATCCCGTACTTTCCTACATCTCTGTAGTTCCTGTCTGTCCTGGTAGCCCACATCCAAGGTCCCGTTTCCTCATTCTGTGCCCTGTTGTCCATCAGCAACAAATTGGAAAAAAACCAGCTGCACTTCTTGGCCCAAGGCAGGCTGTGAGGGAGAGGTGATTTATTCCCTGGAAAAAGGGCAGCCAGGAGCGAGTCTGACGTGACAGGAGACGCCAGGGCACTCATTCAGCATGGCCTTCCGTTGAGATCCCGTAGGGAAAAGGCTGGTACTCGAGAGGAAAGGAGAGGAGAGGAGAGGAGGGGGGCCTGTCCCCGCGTCCCCTCTCCGCAGCTGCCGTGCCCGTGTCTCCGTAGAATCCGCCGTGGTGCTGGAGGAGGGCAGCCCGGGGGAGATGGAGCTCAGGGAGGCCGAGTCCCCCGCCGAGTCCCCCGAGAGCGAGGACGTGGAGACCTCGTGTTCCGAGCACGTCCTGAGCGAGGAGAGGTTTGGAAAAGCCCAGGACTCGTACAGCAGGGTAAGGACAGGCCCAGGGCGAGCAGGGGGTGACAGCCAGGGGGATATTGGCCGTGAATTCCCTCATGGCACTCTCAGAAACTGCTCATTGATGGCACTGGGGCCATTCAGGGGAAAATCCTGGTTTATCAGGGACCTCGACCCACATTGCTTTGTGCTCCTTCCCATCCACCTTTCCTTGGAGGCGTTGGGGTGCCTTGAGCCTTGCTGCTGTCAGCTTTTATTCTGGCTGTCAGGAAAAGGAAGGAATCGTTCCTTGTGAGGGTGGGCAGGCCCTGGCACAGGGTGCCCAGAGCAGCTGTGGCTGCCCCTGGGTCCCTGGCAGTGCCCAAGGCCAGGTTGGACACTGGGGCTTGGAGCAACCATGGGATGAGCATTCAGGTCTGTCCCAACCCAAACCATTCTGGGATTTCTCCGAT
>VZRH01001943.1:66955-78408 GCA_013397555.1 Urocynchramus pylzowi
GGGCCCCCCTCGGGCCCGCGGGGCCTCCTGCGGGCGCGGCGGCTGCGGGAGAACTCCAGCAGGTGCTCGATGCGGGACACGTCCTCCGTCACCTGGTTGACGCGGTCGAACTGCGCCAGCAGCATCTCGAAGAGCGAGAGGAGGCGCTGGATGTCAGCGTCCACCTCCAGGCTGTCGCGGGCGCTCAGCACGAGGCTCAGCCCGTCCAGCTGGCTGGAGGACGTGGAGGTCCTGGAGCTGTCAGAGGCAGCGCTGGGAGTGGGGCCACGGAAGGACTTGGAGTCGCTGGAGTCTCGGGAGGGCAGCGGCTCCATCCCCTCGAACCTCACCTTGTGCCGGAACTGGGGGGAAGAGGAGAAAAGGGCAGGGTTAGGGCAGGAGCTGGGAAGGGGGAACACTCCAAACGGCCCCAGGGCTGCCCCCAGACATTCCTGGTGCGACAGGCATGGGCTGGGTCCCAGATAAAGCCACGTGGGACTGTGGGGCTGAGAATGGGCAGCTGATGCCTGCATACTTCCCCACCTCTTGGGCCTCTGGGGTGGCCACTGCTCCAACCCTCACCTGCCAGATGAACCCGGCTGCAGGAAGGAGCCAGAGGCAGGGAAAGGCTAAGGATGGTGGGTGCTGCTCTGCGTCAGCAGGCCCTTCTCCACAGAGCCCCCAGGCTGGCCTCAGCCAGGCCGGCCTCACCTCCTTGGCTTTGCTGAAGCCCATCCACATCTTGAGCCTGCGCACGAACAGCTCGACCATCTCGTAGTCCTGGGGCTCGAAGGCGGGCCGGTAGAGCTCGAAGCGCATCTCGCGGTAGCTGTGGATCAGCACCACCGCCAGCAGCCGCAGCACGACCCACGCCTCCAGCACGATGTAGGAGGTGCAGAAGAGGCAGTAGAGCCCCGAGGCCTCGGGCAGGCAGGGCCGGAGGCTGGCGCTGCCCCGCAGCAGGGCCAGCAGCAGCAGGAGGCTGCTGCCCACGCTGCGGAAGGACTCGGAGGAGGAGGAGAAGAGCTGCAGAGGGACAGGGAGATGTGTGAGAAGGGAGAGGCAGCAAAGTGCTCCCCTGACCTTCAATATCCCCTCCCACGTGGGTCTCGAGGGGTGGCCCACAAAGGGGCTGGGACAGGGACAGCCCCTGGCCAAAGGGGGCTGTCCCTGTCGGGATGGGCACAGAGTGCCCAGGGGCTTTGCTCATGTCGTGAGGGAAAAGGGGCAGCAGGACCACCAGCAGCCCCTCTGTGAGGGGAGGGGACAGGGGTGGTTACCAGGAAGCCGAGCTGGGCGTAGGCCAGGAGGAGGAGAGCGAAGGCCACCCCTGCAGCCATCAGCTCCTTCATGGACTTCTGCAAGGTCTTTCCAAACACTGACCACTGCCGGACGAAGCGCAGCTGCTGGGCAGCCTGGGAGGGGAGGGGAGAGGAGGGAGTTACAGACACACCCCCAGCCCAGGAAGGGTCTCTCAAACACCTGAGAAACCCAAACCCCAGCAGAGCACAAACAGCCCAGCCTGCAGGTTCCTTGCAGCCAGAACCCCATCGGCCACACTTGGCTGAATTCCCAAGGGAATCGAGGGCCCAGAGGCCTCAGAGACCCAAAGTGCCCAGCAGAGACACACGTGGCCTCCCTGCCACCCCCTCTGCCTGGCAAGGCTGTGCAGGGGTGACAAGCACAGCAGGGCCAAAGCAGCCAGCACCCACGTGCTGCTCCCCCAGCCCGCCCGTACCTGCACGGTCAGGAGGAAGAGGAGGGACGCGGCCAGGCTGCTGAAGACAGAGCTCAGGAAGGCCACCTGGTAGAAGTTGGTGAAGCCCCTGCGGTTGCTGAGGTACCTGAGCCACTGCTGGTCAGCCAGGGTGGCCTGGCTGAGGTGCACCAGCACCGTGCACGTGGTGAGCAGGATGAAAACCCACTGGCTGTAGTTGCCCCACAGGGTGAAGTAGGCTCTGCCTTCCTTCTTGATGGCCAGAGACTCTGACACCACGAAGTAAACCACAAACAGCATGAGGAACACCTGGGGGAGGAACAGAGAGGTCACCAGGAGAGGTTATGGAGACATTACCAGGAGAGGAGGAATGAAGAAGTTACCAGGAGATGAGAGACAAGCCCTGACTGCTGTGCTGCACTGGGGGACCCTGCAGCAAAACCCCAGGACAGCAAAACCCCCCCAAACCAGGCCAAGTTCCAGCACTGCACACCTGGAGCACCCCTTGCATCCTGCCCTGTCCTCCTCGCTCATCCAGCACCCCAATCCCTCCTGAAGGCCCCCAGTGCCACACCCAATGCCCCTGTGGCAGGGTGGCAGTGCCCAGGGGACGAGAGCTCTGCTGACAACACACCCAGGCAGGGCGACAGATGTGGGGACAAGTGGCCTCAGGGAGTGCACAGTGACCAGCCTGGGTGAGGGTCCCCAGAGCCCCCCAGCAGAGGGCAGGGGGTGCAGGGGAGGCCCCACACTGACCATCATGAGGAGCTGCAGGGTGACCCCCGTGCTGAGCCGCAGCAGGGGGAAGGGGCTGATGGTGACAGCGGCGATGGCCTGGCCGGCCCCGGGGAACTCCAGGCGCAGGGTGAGGGCCACGTGCAGGTCCACGCTGGGGTTGTACTGCAGCAGCTCCACAAACACTGCCCGGCTCCTGCAGGGGGACAGCAGCAGCTCTGGGGCCACTCTTGGGTGGGACATGGATGCTGTGCCCAGGTGACACTCCAGCAGCACTGCTGAGGAGCCCAGGTGACAGGAGGACACTCCCTGTGCCCTGCCACACTCACATGTTGTCGATCCACGTGTGCTGCTGCAGGAACTCCAGCTGAGCCTGGCTCTCCTCCAGGGAAGGGCCCAGCTCCTGCACGTAGCCACTGCTGTCGTAGAAGGAGATGTAGCCCCAGTACCAGATCCTGCAGAGGAAGAGGAGCCGTGGGTGAGGCTGAAGGACACTGGCTGCTCTCCTATGTGGCAGGCCAGGACCTAGAGTGCAGATGCAGATCCTGCCCCTCAGGATTTATTTCAGATTACAGGGGTGCATTGATCCACCCCAGTGCTCCCAACCTCACAACAGCCCCAAGCCCTGCGGTGGCCCACACGTGCATGGAGATGACGTCTCTGGGGACAAACCAGAGAAGAAACCAAGTGTGATTTACGTCCTGCCCAGGCTGCAGGACAACCTCCTATCACTCCCTTGAGCAGAAATCTGGGGTGCTGGGCTCCCCTGCCTGTCTGTGCCCTGGAAGGAGCAGAGTTGAACCCCCTGTCCCTGAACAGCACAACGCTGCTGTTCCGGCCATTTGGAATTTCTGTGTCCATCCCCCCTTTACCAGGCTCAGGGGCTGAGGTGAGGGCTGGGGACAACCCAGGGCACCTGTAAAGATCTTGGAGAGGTCTGTAAGGGTCCCTGGAGGAGGAGCAGGGGTGGGAGCAGGCAGGACAGCCCTTACCCTGCCAGGTCGGGTGCTGAGTGTGCCCACGCTGCCGTCCCGTTCCCGGCTGTGCTCTCCCAGCCCACTCCATAGTCAGCAGTGGCAAAGCTGTGCTGGTCAGTGCAGCTCCTCTGGGCACTGCCCATGCTCTGCAGGATGCCCTGGGCACTCTGCTGGCACTCAGCTGCAATGAGACCACCCTGTGAGCCCAGCACAGCCAGCACAGAGCTCACCTTCCCTCCCAACCCCTCCACACCCATCCCCACCAGTGCACCAGGGTGAGGGAATGGGCATGCACAAGTGAGGGGGTCAGGAAAGGATGGATATTAATAATAAAAATAGAGAGCTGTCCAATTCAGGAGTCATGATATATCCATGCCTCCAGGTCAGAGTGGATCAGCTGGGTACAAGTGGAGGAGAAGAGACATCCCAACTAGCCTTAGGTAACTGGGGACCTGCACTCTGGTCCCTGGATACATCACTGGCTTCAAACTGCCAGAGGGCAGGGCTGGCTGGGATATTGGGAAAGAATTGTTCCCTGTGAGGGTGAGCAGGCCCTGGCACAGGGTGCCCAGAGAAGCTGTGGCTGCCCCTGGATCCCTGGCAGTGCCCAAGGCCAGGCTGGATGGGGCTTGGAGCAGCCTGGGACAGTGGAAGGTGTCCCTGGATGGACTTTAAGGTCCCTCCCAGCCCAAACCATCCCGACATTCCATGATCCTCTGCCCCAGGTGCAGCCAGAGCTGCCCATTTCAGCCCTCCAGGACTGTCACCTGGCAGCGTGGGGTTCAGGAAAGGATGGATATTAATAATAAAAATAGGACTGTCACCTATGTGACAGCAGAGCCACCGTCCCTGCCCTCCCTCCTACCTCCGCGCAGGCGGAGCTGGCGCAGCCGGGCTGTCCCCAGCGTGGTGCTGTGGCTCTCCTGGCCAGAGCCATTGTTGTACAGGTAAGGGAGGAACACCTGAGACATCCACACCCAGAACTGGTCCGACCTGCAGGGGGAAGGTGTGAGATTGCTGAGTCAAAGTTCCGGGGACGTCAGGGCACGAACAAGCCGCAGTGATGTGCACAGAGAGCCCAGGGCTCTGCAGGGCTCTCTCTGGAACACCTGGGGGAGGGTGTTCAGCCTCCTCAGCCCAGTGATCCCAGTGCCAGACTGGGCTGCTGGGAGCTCCCAGGGTGTGGAAAATCAGCTGGGAAAATCAAAATCCAGTTAAACTCATGTGCAGAGTGAGGAAAGGCAGACTCTGGCCATGTCATTTGGCCAGAGTGACCCTGTTCATGGCTACAACTTGTGGCTGTAAATTCTGGAGACAGAGAAACTCTTGTGCTTTAGAGCAGCTCCAGAAAGATCAACATCAGCTCCCACAGCCCCTTCCCACTGGGGAAATCACAAAACCTCAGAGAAATTAAACCTCTCAATCCCCAGAGGCCCCTCTGCTCTCCAGGGGAGCAGCAGAACCACAGAGACAAAGGGGACCTGCTACTGCTGTGGAGTGCCCAGCTCCACATGGGCACCAAGGAACCTCTTGTGGGACAGACTGTGGACCACAAGCCCAAGAGACGACCCCCCTGACACCCCCAGGGGCTGGCAGGTACCTCTTGATGAGCAGGAAGTCGTTGCTGCCCAGCTGCTGTTTGATGGAGCTCTGCAGGAGGAAGGCCCGGCTGGTGCGGGAGGCGTCGCCGTAGTTGGTGAGCAGGACCACCAGCAAGAACATCATGTAGATGAGGAAATTCTGGGAGGCAAAGAGTAAAGATGGGATTGCATGGAAGGGCTGGATCCCAATCCTGCAGCAGAGCAGTGCTTTCCACGGCCACGCAACAGGATCAGACCCAGAGGTTGAGAAACTGAGGCAGGAGCTGGAGCCAAGCACTCAGGGCATCCCAGCCAGACTGGAGGAGCCACACTCAGATGTGTCCGAGCCCTGGGCACCAGGCAGCAGGAGATGTCCCACCTTGAGCATCTTGTGCAGCAATTTGACCTTCCTGGCCTCCTCCTTGGCCTGGAAGAGGGCAAATCCCTGCGGGGGCCGGACCTTGCTGATCCTCTCGGACACGTGCTCCACGCAGGGCTGCTCCACCAAGGTGTCATCCTCCTCTGGGTGCAGCCTCTTGGCAACCAGGGAGAAATAGAGGGCTTCCAGCAGCACCTGGGGCACAGGGAGAGTGCTGAGCCTGCAGGGAGCTGTGCCACCTCAGCATTCCAGCAGCAGCTCCCGTGGGCCCCTTGGCACAGCCAGCACGGCACAGCTCCTAGCTGGACCTTCAAAACCAAGTGCCACCAGCCCTGCCACCAGCCCTGCCTCTCCTACTGCTGCTGGTGTCCACATCCTACCCTTCCTGAGGGATATGGGCATGGGAGTTCAGTGCACACGGTGTCCACTCTGACCCTATTTCTTCGTGGAAGGCCTTGTCAAGCATTGGAAGGGGCTGCCCAGGGCAGTGGTGGATTCACCACGCCTGGAAGTGCTCAAAACCCACGTGGATGTGGCACTTGGGGACGTGGGTGAGAGGTGAAGGCGGGGGTGCTGCTTGATGGACTCGATCATTTTAAAGGGCTTTTCCAACCTTAACAATTCCACGACTGTGATTAGCAGCTGGAATTCCACACACAGGTCTGTGCTACTGCACTCGTGCCAGGCTCACCTTCAGGGGCTCCCAGACCAGGAAGGATGCCAGAAAGCTGAATATCCCTGAGATGAGCCACATGAGGGCCACGCTGGAGGAGAAGCCCACCCCGATCCAGACGGAGACGCCCGCGGCGGTGGCCAAGAGCAGGAGGCTGATGCCATGAGCCAGCAGGGAGCACCAGGGTGGGAGCAGGCGCTTCCTGAACGCCTGGTCTGCAACTGGGAGCAGGAGGAGGAGGAGGGAGAGCAGTGTGAACATCCCTGCAAAGCTCCTTGTGGGCACAGGAAGGGCTGGGCTCAGCACTCACCCCAGCAGAGAGCCCACCCTGGGTGAGTTTGGAAGGATCATCCCACACATTTCTACCACTGGTGGCTGCAGAGGGTGCAGGGAGCAGAGCAAATGGGGGAGGAGGGAGCAGAGCCTCCCCAGGGGACACTGCAGGGACTGTCACAGCACAAGAGCTGGCCCAGGCCTTACTGAGATCCAGGCTCCAAGAGAAGCTGGCAGGAGCAGTGATATCCCAGGCAGGGAGCAGCCCTTCCTAAGGCTCCTTTTCTGGTTCATTTCCAATTTACCCCACTGTGCCTCCAGAGTGCTGTAGTGTGGGATGGGCACTGTCCCCTCCCACCCCGGGGGCACAGCCCAGGTACCTGTCCAGGTGGACTTGGCTGATCTGCTCACTTCCCTGGGGGGAGGTGCCACGCTCTGCCCTTTGTCGTTCAGCCTCTGCATCATGACAGTCTCCACCTTGTCCCCGAACACGCTGGACCTGCCAGGCACAGGGGGAGCCTGCTGAGAGCTGTGCCACTGCTGGCTCTGTGCCAGCAGAGGGGGGACACCAAGGGGGCACCAAGGGGGCTTGCCCAGCAGGCCAGCACCAGTGCTTGGGACACGTCCCCAAGGCACGGACACTGCTCTGTGTCTCATGGACAGGGCCTGACAGTCCCTCCCTTGCCCTGGCCTGCCACTCTGCAGTGGCTGGTGGGCTGCCAGCCCTGGGGGTGGTGGTCAGGTGCCCAGCAGGGAGTCCTGGGCTTGGTAACACCACAGAGATTTGGGTAGAATCCCCTTCTCCCTCCCATCAGTGCCATGAAGGGAGCCCTCATCCCAGCACTTTGCCCACAGTCCAAAACTGCTGGAGACCCAGCTGTGGCTTTAGGGGAGGTTCCAGGTGGCTCCTGGAAGGGTGGCAGTGCCCTCCTGGAGCTGTGGCTGTGGGGGCTGCAGGAGTCATGGCCAGCAGGGACAGAGTGACCCATGAAAGCGTCCCAAAGCCAGCTCAGCTCAGCTGGGTGTGAGGGCAGGGGGGGGAGGCTCTGGCCCCGTGGGACTCAGCTCCCCAAACACTCACAGGCCTGAGATCAGATCTGTTTCTGCCCTCATGTACGGCCCCAGGTCCTGGGAGATGCCGCTGGCTCCATCTGCCAGGATCTGCCGGATCAGATCCTCATCTGGCAAAGAGAGAGCACACACAGCGTTGGCAGGAGCTCAGCTCCCAGCACCACCCCAGGGCACGGCTCAGCCACCTGGTGGAACTGGAGAGGAGGAGGAGAAGGGTCACAGCCATGTCCTTCCCCCTGGGACAGCCCTCCCCTGCTCCCTGTCCTCCAGCTCCTGCCTATCCCAGCTTGGCCACAGAGCTGGGCAGAGAACTGCTGGTTCAGAAGGCCAAGTTCTCCTTCTCCAGCCACTTCCAGAGCCTCAGGGCCACACCGTGGCTTTGAAACCAGTGAGGAAGTGCTGGTTGCTTGCAGCATTCCCATGGGAACACGCCTCTCCTGGCTCCCAGTCTGCTGCCCACCAGGATTTCTGTTTTTCCAGCCTAAAATCCCCACTGAGCAGACACAACCCTCCTCCCCTGCCCTCCAGAGTGCAGCCAGTGGTGATGGCAGCAGCTCTGCCCCGAGCCAGGGGGGCTCACCTGAGGCCGAGAAGTAGCGGGGCTGTCCCTGGTGAATCCCAAGGGACAAGGTGTCCTCCTCGGCGGCCAGCGGCGCCTCCAGCCCCAGGTGGCGGCTGGCCCGGCCCCTCTTCAGCTTCTGGATGGTGTTGCCCATGATGGAGGGGTCACTCAGCAGGTCTGGCCAGCTGAGCAGGGCCTCGCTGGAGGGCCAGGGCACCAGGCTGTGGGAAAACAGGAATGGGGGCGGTCAGGAACGAGGGGAGCACGAGAAAAGGAACCTGGTGGGACCAAAGAGGGAAACAACTGTGGGAGCCAAGCCCAGCCCAGCAAAGCACAGCCTGAAGTCCTGCCTGCTCCATCTCCAGAAACCCACTCACCTCTTGGAATCCTCCAGGAACAGATCTGTTTTGGTTTGCTCAGAGAAGGCCTGCAGGGAACAGCGAAGTTTCAGGAGCGTGACACAGGGCTGTGACTGGTCAAAGCAGTGGGCTGGGATCATCAGGGGTCACTGAGCTGCTCTTAGCCCTGGGCCCATACCTCCAGGAGCCTGCCCAGCTGCGGGGAGGGAAGCAGTTACCTCTGCCTGGAGCCCGGGGAAGGTGGGGAAGGAACTGTCAAGGATTGAGGAGTCCAGGTAGTTGTCGATCTCCAGGGACTGCTGGTCTGAGTGAGTCACTGTGTGGCTGATGGAGACCTGCAGGGCACACAGGAGGGACAGAGGTGACACTGCCACTCAGACCAGCCACATGCCCATCCTCCTCTGCCTCCCAGACACCTGTAGCCAGGTGTGCCACAACCAGGGACACCCAGGCTGTCCCAGCGACAAGCCTCAAAGCTTTTCCTGTGTGCTCTCAGCAGCATCAGCCACGTTTGCTGCTCATCAGTCCCTGGCTGCAATACTTAATGGGGCTGCTAATTGTACTTAACTAGTCGGTAAATCCCCAGCTAATCCCTGCCCAGCTGCCTCAGCTCAGCTCAGCTCAGCTCTGCTCAGCCAGCTGAGCTTTGCTCAGGGCAGGCATCAGAGAGGCTCCACCGAGCAGCTCCTGGCTCCTGCCTTGGCCATCTGGGAGCCTGTCACACACACTGAAATCCTGAGGGAGAAAGTGCCTAAACAGCTTCTCAAATCTGCCTTGTGGTGCCTGGGCACGGACAGAGGCCAGCAGTGACCTGAGCTCAGGGAGGGGGGCAGAGGCAGGGAAGGGTCTGGCCCTGGTGCAGCACAACTGGGCAAGTGCAGAGCCCAGCTGGAGGAGTGAGGTCCCAGGAAAGGCAGAACTCAGCCTCCCAGAAGCAAACCTGGTGGCCTCCCACCCACCTGAGCAGCCTGCAACCATGCCCCCTCCTCACCTTGCCACGAGCCATCCGGAAGAGAAACAGAATGAGCAGGTAGAGAGGGTAAACCACCAGGCTGGAGACCAGGCCAACAGCCACCGTGTCCACGCTGACAGGGATCAGGCTGGAAACGGCCACATTGCTGCAGGGAGGCAAGAGGGGTCACAGAAAGTGTCAGCAGGAGCATTTGGGGCTGCCAGGTAAGCAAGCAGGAGACAAAAGAGCACAACCAGGAATTCCAGATGTGCAGAGAAGGAAACGGGCCTGAAAACCAAAATCAGGCTTTGGTCATCCATCGTCCATGGCCTGGTCCCAGACTCCTGGAATGGGGAGGGCAGACCCAGGGAACAAGCAAGGAAGCTCTTCCCAGCAGATGGAAGATGTGTCCTGCCCCAAGGGGACAGGCAGGAGAAGGGTGGGACTGGCTGGGGACACACCTGAGGTGGACACTGCCCACCACACCAAACACACACCTGACGTGGACACTGCCCACCATGCCCTTTACACACCTGAGGTGGGCACTGCCCACCACACCAAACACACACCTGAGGTGGACATTGCCCACCACACCCTTTACACCTGACGTGGACACTGCCCACCCCGCCCTTTACACACCTGAGATGGCCACTGCCCACCACACCCTTTACACCTGACGTGGACACTGCCCACCCCGCCCTTTACACACCTGAGATGGCCACTGCCCACCACACCCTTTACACCTGACGTGGACACTGCCCACCCCGCCCTTTACACACCTGAGATGGCCACTGCCCACCACACCCTTTACACCTGACGTGGACACTGCCCACCCCGCCCTTTACACACCTGAGATGGCCACTGCCCACCACACCCTTTACACCTGACGTGGACACTGCCCACCCCGCCCTTTACACACCTGAGATGGCCACTGCCCACCACACCCTTTACACCTGACGTGGACACTGCCCACCCCGCCCTTTACACACCTGAGATGGCCACTGCCCACCACACCCTTTACACCTGACGTGGACACTGCCCACCCCGCCCTTTACACACCTGAGATGGCCACTGCCCACCACACCCTTTACACACCTGAGATGGACACTGCCCACCACGCCGTACCACACGGCGTTGGCGCAGAGGAAGAGGAAGATGAGGAGGCAGCAGCAGGTGGCCCTCTGGAGGCGGGTGAAGCGGGAGCGGGGCGGGCGGTCCCACAGCGACAGCCACACGTGCTTCTCGAAGAACCCGCGCTGCAGCTCCGCCACGAAGATCCGCCCGAAGCTCCGCAGCTCGCTCTCACCTGGGGACAAAGTGACACCCTCAGGGTGGCCGCAGCACTGTGGGCACCCCTCTGAGCCGGCCACATCCCTCCCAGAAACTCCAGAGTAGCCACACTCCATCCACAGGGTCCCTCCTCCTGCCGTGCTCCAGGTTTGAGGATGAGTGGCTGGAAAAGCTGCCCAGCAGAAGAGGATCTGGCAGTGACAGGGGCTGAACACGAGCCCAGCTGTGCCCAGGTGGGCAAGAGGCCAATGGCACCTGGCTTGTACCCCAGGGCAGCGCCTGTCCCTTGTGCAGGGCACTGCTGAGGAACCTCCCATCCTGGGGTCAGTTCTGGGGACCTGCCACGAAGAAAGACCTGGAGGGGCTGGAGTGTGTCTGGAGAAGGGAACAGAGATGGGGAAGGGGCTGGAGCACCAGGAGCAGCTGAGAGAGCTAGGGGGGCTCAGCCTGGAGAAAAGGAGGGGCCCTGGCACCTGGGGTGAGAAGGAGGCAGGGGATGTGGGGCACTCACTGGCAGCAAACACCTCCCTCTCCACCAGGCCATCGTTGTCCTCGCTCTCCACCGACAGCCAGTCGTTCACCAGGAAGAAATAGCTCTTGCTGCTCTGCAGGTCCCGCACGATGACGTGCTGCAGGTACCACGAGGGGCTCAGGCCTGCACGGGGGAGACAAAGCAATTATTTCATGGCACACATTCACTGAGGGGGCCACATGAGCACTGTCACTGGGACAGGGACATGATTGTCATTGCCATCGGTGGGCACTGCACAGGGCCCACCAGGGAAGCGCGGCACAGCCACCTCACCCTGAGGTGACATTTATGGCACAGTGCACAGTGTCGGAATCCAAGCCATTCCTCTCCGTGCCCCCAACCCCGGACAGGGGTCTGGGCAGCCCTGGCAGGAA